>BMAT01002461.1:83115-108861 GCA_019649035.1 Elysia marginata | reverse complement strand
CTACTACTACTACTACTACTACTACTACTACTACTACTACTAGCCAATAAAGTCATACTACCAAAAATGAAGAAACTAAAATGAATCATGGCTGGTTCAGACAACACCATACTCACGGGGGTAGATTCCTCGGTCGACGAGCTCATTGACAGACCGCCGTAGCATCAACTTTCTCTTGAGTGCTGTGGAGAGATAACGATAGCAATCAGAGAAGTTCACTATGAGGAAACAACACCAACAACAACAACATACTTCAGCCGGAACCTACCTAAGTAGGAAGTCTGGCTCAGTCATGGTAAACTAGAAGTGTATTAAGTTCTTAAAATTCTTTTCCTACAGGAAAATTGCTTTAATTCAATATATCATAGTGAAGAGCGCACACACAAAATTGCCATTTCTAAAGCATTCACTGGGCCTTCCTGTTTAAACTTTTCTATGCTAATATTATGGACCATTTAAGTTACGATATTTTTTAACCCTTAGCAAAATTCTTTCCGTTTTGTTTTCATGGTGAGAACGCTTACAATTCTGTAACACGTTTTAGGCCACGTTGGTGATTTGTGTCTTTCCGTTTTAAAAATACCATTTCGCAGTGATTAATGTTCTCTTCGTATCGGATGCAAGGGCAATGCGCTTGGTTTTCACGCGGAATTTTAAAGAAATCTTTCTAGTTTTACATCGCATAGTTACAATAAAATGAAATGGTTATAGAGCAATGCGCCACAGATGACCGTTTTGAGATGACCACGAAATAAAGCTGTTTCCAGCACGTTGCTTACCGCAACGATTTGAGGAGGATGAACCGTAACAATTTCAAGATGACTCTGAAATTCATTGCAAACTACTTTTGAACGTCTTTGACCTACTCCTTTCATTACGTGAGGGAACCACAGACAAAAAAAAAAAAAAGAAAAGAAATGAAAGATCGTTCGTTACAAAGTGACAGCTCTGTATTGTCGAAGCCAACTCACCCTTAAAAACTTAAACCGAGAAGTGGATAAGTGATGATTCGTCCCACTTCTAGCATCGCAATTTTTAGAAGATAAAAAAAAGCGCCTGCAATCACCAGGAACGTCTTGAATGTAGAGCATAGCAAGATAGAGAAAAGTACTTTTCTCAGTTTAGTACAGGTGTGAGTAATTGCGCTTGGCAAGAAATGCCTCCTTGTTTGAGTCATTACGGCACATATATTTGTTTTTGTTAACTAAAGAAAGCACTCGCGTGCGGCACTCAATTACCTGTGTGAGGTTTTTTTTAGGGTCAAATCAGACACAGACGAATGAGGAAAAACATTTTACCAACAAGACAAGCAGTACCGTCCTCAATATCAATCTAACCAACGTTCTCTAAAATCATGATTCAAAAGAGAAAAATTGTTTTCTGTAAAAGATTCCGCCAAAATATCTCTTTTAAGAAGAAAAATATGTGCGTTACTGCTTAATCCAAACAAAGAAGAGAGAAAAAAACTTGCCCCTGACATAACCATATTTGTTCACCGAAGACAAAAGTATCAAACGATGACTAGAATTTCAGTGAATAGTACATTGATAGAGGGACATCTCCAAGGACTTAAACGAATGTTTCTTAGCAAAATGCCCTGACCTGACATGTTTATGGCATATTTTCATAATAAAGACGATTTCGTATAACAATAAACTCAGCAACGACCAATCGAGACGTCACTTTGTGTACAACAACCATCTTTTGTGGGAAACTCTAACAGAAGAATTCGCACGTTTTTTTTTAACTTTATATACGTATTGTGCACCATTATGCGATATCTTCCAGATTTTCTCTGGTAAACTCCTCTTGTTGCATTTGCAGAAAAGGAGGACACAGAATATTTCGCTATGACGCGTTTGCTACCCTCATACATAATGAAGTGAACTCCATTCAACACGAACCCTTTTACAAGACTTTCTGCTTTTGACTGATTATCCCTTGCTTTTTCCCCCTTCATTTTCGACCTCCCTTTCTTGCCTGTAGTAATGTAGAGTGCAGTCCATTATTTTTTTTCAGTGATTTAATACACCTCCTCTTGAAACAAACTCCTGATCACAAACAGATTTAAGCAGGCCACCCGCTTAAAAGCTTGGGAGTCTATGCAACATCTATTTCAATACTGAAAAAGAAGAGTCTGCAGTTTTGCTAATTCATTGAAAACGGCTCTAGTCTTTTTTTAAAACGTACCATTACAATGTAATGACTGAAAGGTATGAAATTAGCGGTTGAGAAAAGAGGGCTTAAAGTGGAAATGCCCGAAATATGCTTGCCTTTAGTTTGATTTGAACCTCTGACTTAAAATAGCTTCGAATTCAACCACCTTACCACTAAGAGGAACATAGTTTTTTACCGTGTCGCCATTATAAAGTAAATCACAAAATGGAAAATTTGCTTCGTGTCGTTTACTTCAATCGAGTTGTCAGGCTTATGCTTGAAATAAGGCCACAAAGATCATAGAATGGGATTCATTAGAATCACGATCTCGGCGAGTCGAGAATAGAGCCATTGACTCTGAACTGAATTGAACTTGAATTTAGTGTGCATGCATAAGACCCGTTATTACAAGAGAATTTCAAGATATCAAATCGATTCTTTAAACACAGTATCCCAGACACGTTACACCGCCATGACGCAGGCACCGTATTTTGCGTCCGATCCAACTTATTTTTTTTTGTTGTTTTTATGTTTTATTTTGATCGACCACGACCCTGGTCCGATCGTGTATGTTCTGCTGCATCTTGTGATTCGCTGCTGCTGCAAGATGCCACCTGACTACTCTGACATTTCCGTGCCCACGTGCTCTGGCTTAAATCCCATCATCTGCGGCAAATAAACAGCTTAAAGTGTTCTCGACCTTGACATTTGGTATGGGCAGATTCCAGCGAGTTTTTTTTTCCGGAGATGGAAAAAAATCACATTGGGTATCGATAAAAGTGGCCAAATCCATTTGGGCGTCGTTTGTTGTTTTTACACTTTAGACCAAACTCATGGGATAAAATAGCAGTTCAATCATTTCTTTTCTCTTTTTTTTTTTTTTGCATAACCTTGCCGCAATGCAAAAGGCAAACGACTACATGACGACAGCAGATTTTGACGTCAACTTCAAAACCACTGAACAGTCCTTTATGTTTTTTTGAGAGCCCGTTGTAAGCAGAGTCCGTGTTTTGGGCTCTTTTTTTTCATAAACCTGGAATTCCCAAGGTGAAAAGAAATCGATATAGACTAGCAAAACCAAAGTGGCGATTTATGTGTGATATTAATCTTCTTCTTTATGGCGTATCCTTTATGGATGTGGCTCGTCCCAAACTGCTTTGCGAAATTCTTTTATGCTTAATGTGTATCCCCTTGCATATACCACAGAGCCTCCCCCAATTCAATCTGGTTGAGCATAGAGCGTTAGTAAATCGTGATGATACCATGAGCAACGGAGGGAAAAGTAGAAACACGAATGCCGCATCGCTCAGTTCCACCTTACAACTTGAACTTACAACAATCGGGGACATGCAGTATAACAGCGGTTTCTGTAGTTAATGTGAGTATATCAGAAATGGCTATCTCATTCATCTGAGTACAAGTAGCACCGAACAGTTTTCTTTAAATTCTAGATACAAGCAGAGACTTTTCCCCCTTATATATCATGTTTCAAAGCAGTCCATAAAAACCTTTGACGAAACCGGAATCGATTCCCCGAAACATAGGTTTGTATCTGATCTGAAAATAACAAAAAATTGTCCTGGTCTCCATACAAAGGTGAAAATCCTTCAACAGAACTGCCAAAAAAGATAGATTCTACGAACTGCGGGTTGACAGTCTAAAAGATATCACGCCGCTGAGAGACATACAAATCAGGTTTAACTACAGATTTAAAACTACACTGTATCTAAACATTACGCTCCCTTCCCCTTACTAATACTGGTGTCTGTTCTACTTAACTAAACTCACAGCTGTTTTGCCGATACGACTGTGCTTGATGAGGGAATAATAAATCTTCCCAAGCGACAGAAAATTATAGCTTTTGGGGAAATCCCATAGAGGTAGGGATGGAAAACTTCTTGAACATGTTTCCAGAACTAAAAGATGAAGAAGAAGAATAAAAAGAAGAAACTAGGGTAAGGTTACTGACCGCGTGCTAGGTGGGAATGACGTGGTGATCAAGTGTAACGAACTTGGAATATTTAACAAAACCAATAAGACTTATCAAACATGTACCGAAACGTGCATTTGAAGTGCATGGTAAAAACAATGCTTACAAATTTATGAGTTAAAACTCAAATACCAAAAAGTTTTAGGATGGACTGTAAGTTGGTGGCTGGCCTTCTAGGATGCATATTTACCGTAAATTTATGCACGATATCAAGTTGGCAATAACGCGTGAAAAACAATACCTATATGGTGCAATCAAGAATATTGCTGTCAGATAGGAACATAGCTGCCTTTTATGTAATAGCATTCTAGCATAGAGAGAGAGTGACAGACGGAGATAGAGGGAGAGAGATAGCGACAGAGAGAGACACAGACAGACAGACAGAGATAGAGACAGAGATAGATAGCGGGAAAGAGAGAGCGAGAGAGAGAGAGAGAGAGAGAGAGGGGGGGCGAACTCACGGTATTTGTAGCGTTTAGCTGTCGTATGATGCAAAAGAGGCTGAAAAACATACATAAGCAGGGCTTCAAGGTAAAGTTACAAAGCACAGAAATAGAGCGTGGAAGAGAAAAGCAACCTGTGGAAGAGAGAGACAGAGACAGACAGACTGACGAACAAGACAGGCCAAGAAATCCGTGCATACAGTACAGGCAGGCAACTACAAGACAAGCAGGTAGGTGGCCAGCTATATAGAAAGAGAAACGAGAGATCAAGCGAGAGACCCGTTTGTGTGCACTCTAAACTATTCTTGCATCATGTTTCAGGCGATGCGCTCAACACTTGACGTAATTAAGGTAACCTTTGCTTGTTGACTACACAGACCCCCGAGTGCTAGAGGCTTGCGTACCAGAAAACCTGCAAGTTTATATATCCACCTTCTGGTTGTGCCCTCGTATCAATTGTATCATAAAAAATAAAACTCAAAATTGACCATTCTCCCCCCCCCCCTTCTCCCTCCAAAAAATCTTTGGTCACTTTTTCTAAGTTTGCTTCTCTCTCTTTCTTTTTCACGCGCACACATTTCTTGCCATGCAATCGAAGATGGTTGGTTGGTTGTTTGAATTTTAACGTCTCTTTTTCAACTACAAGGTTATATCAGAGACAGCGCTTGGGACAGTTGAAAGCGTGCTGTCACACTGTGATGTACGGAGCGCTTGCATACACCACACCCAGTCACATTATCCTGACACCGGGCCGACCAGACTCAGCACTAAATCCATAACGCCAGACACTAGGCGGATCAGCTGCTAATACTAATTTTAAAGTCCTTGGTTTGACTCGGCCGGGGATCAAACCCACACATCGAAGAGCTGCATTGATGATGGTCCATTAAGAATTGTAAACTTTTAGTCTCGTGTGATTCGGCCTGTTAAAAACAAACAAACCTTACGACTTTTCTTATATTTATGACCATACCAGAATATCTGATAAACTGGGAATGGCAAATTAATGACGCCCAAATTTTACCAAACAACATCATGGGATTCATACTCATCCTCCAAAACGAAACGGACTTCAAATCTCTCCACCTTACTTCTACAATGGCGGACCTCTTACTCTACACTCCCCCTCCCTCCAGGCACTTCTTGACTCTGTGCAATACGAGATAAATAGGAATCAATATTTCATTTTTAGCGGATTTTAAGTTAATATTGTTTTAACTTAAAAAGAGCAGTAAGGCAGCGTGGATAAGAGGTTACCACGTCCGACTTGTGATCCGGCGGTCGCAAGTTTGATTTCCAACCACGACGCATGTAGTAACTGCCTTAGGAAAGCAATTTATCCACACTTTCCTCGGTCCACCCACCTGTAAAATGGGTACACGGCTATAGGCAGTGCTTGAAATTCGTAAAATGTTAGTATTCGAGCGCCTAAAGACAACCGTGCTGTAATACTCTGAAATATGAGTCGAATTTACTTTGGCGTGTATTGGCCTGCATGGGGAATAATTGTGTAGTCTTAAGTCTTAAGACTGCCTCCGGCGGTGAAAGACTATGATCCATATTTTTAGAGGCGTGAGAACACGCCGAAATACTTTCGTAAATGTTCACCATGGAATACTTTCTCACAGCAATTTTATTGCGTCGTGTATTTTCAATACCTTGGTAATTAAAACAGCACTAAAACATAAACCCTCATGAAATCATAAATCCTGGATTGTGGCCAGGCATTCTTAAAGACAATTTTTGCACATGTTCTGTCTCCTGATGCTCACTCTTGACAATAGATTTAGATTAGGATGCCTTAACATTAGAAAGGGAAGTCACAGAGCAGTGACTCAGAGCGCGTAGCTAGAAAAGATTTCTCTTGTTTATTTGAAGATAAGGTTAACATGACAAAAAATATAAGTTGTTTTTCTTTTTCTAATCGCATGAATTTTTTACGAGAAGAATAAGAAGATGTATATTATTCAATGTGTGTTTAAACATTTATTTGTCTATGTGAAAGAATTGTGTTGGATTTTTGGAAAGAGATGGGAAGCGGACTGCGTTTTCTTAAACAGAAGAAAAAGGTGCTGTGAGGTTGTGAGAATTCATAAACAATCAACTTTTACGATCCACCAACTTTAAAATCTATCATGGCGCCCCATTCTGTAGACCATTTTTGACATTTCAAAAATAAATATGAAGAAAAAAAAAACAAAAGGAAGTGGAGACAACTCATTTTATTTAAATATATATTTTTCTTCTTACAAAAACAAACGAACGAACAAAAAACAGGAAAAGCTGTGGTTTGAAACCTTCAAAACTAAATACAAACACGATGATTGCATACGGTACCCTTGGCGTATTAAAATGTTTTTCTATTTAACAGAAAAGAAGATCCATTAATTTCGTCTACGCTGTTTTCTGAAATCGAGGAAGGAACACATGATGGGGCTGCAAAATACTCTAGACCAGCTCTCTCCCCAGGGCAAAACTACGTAACTGCACAGAACACAACAAACCGATCCTGACATTTCCAAAAAAACCGCTAACATTCGCAGACACAAACACCATACAGCAGGCCGCATGCAGGTTGGAGAAGCCCTTGTAGAACTGATGGTTTGCCACGCCTGAACTTCTGATGCTCTGTTCAACTGGAATCCCACCTCGCACCCCTGACCGTCTTCATAACATGACATTAGACTTTATGCGCTACGGGTCCGTTCAGGAGGACGAAGCCCATAGGGGAAGAAATTCAAGATGGCTGATAGGCTAACGCGCCCGTCAGCCAATCGTCTGCTGTAAAGCCCACGCTTCTTAAGGGTGTTTACATGGGTGTTATTATGACGTCATACGTTATCGTCGTCGGCGCGCAGGGTGTCTAATGAGTACTACAACTAACTTTTGAAACTTTTGAACAAATTCAAAATATAATTGGTGTAATGAAAATGATAGCTCGCGGCGAAAGAGGGATAGCAAGAATAGAAAGACAAAGTGGCGTAACTATGCACTTTAAATAACCGATTTTTAATTTTAACAATTCAACTGGTCAACAAGCCCTACATATAGTACAGGTATAGACAACGGAAATGTTGGGAGCTCAACTTCACCTGCGATGCTCGTAATTTTTTTTGTGTGGCTTGCTCTGCTAATTCCAGCCGAACGAGCTATTTATTACGATAATCAAATTACCTTGTTTTTGTCCTGAATTGAGAGAGGGAGAAAAAATCTCCGGTACCTTTCACGAAATCAGAACTTGAAAGTTTGGTTATCTTCTTTGCGGGTACGTGTAGTCTGTTGTCAGGTACGCAGGCGGCACCCGTTTGTTAAAAAGTTTTGTTAAAAAGCTATTATTATATTATTAGAAAAATGGCTTCATGTCAAAACAAGAAAGAACAGAGTGACCCAGTCTGAAGTTTTGACACGTTTAAACATATTGAATTGCCTCGAATGGGATGTTATGTTAAAAACTTAGCAATTAATAGCAGAGAAGATTAAAACTTAATCGACAGAAATAATAGTGCGGCCGGCAGGACTTTGATTGGAGATGCCAGAATCTCACAAAAAACAACAACAACAGATCAGTATAGAGAAGAATAAGTTATCTAGAGGCGCCTTGGTATGCACCGCCGAGGTTAAGGTTCACAGTAGGTGTGATGAAGACCTAAGTTACCGGTACTAGATAAAAGGATAGGCTACTAAAGACTATTAAATTAAATATTTTAAGTTATAACTCAATTGAGAAGCATGGGTTATACGGGCTGGTTCTGGTTGCATTTAAAGAGTGATGAATGGTGGATTTTATCCAGGTTTGGACTTTGCTGTAAATTTTGTAAAAAAAAATATTTTAAAATCTTAAATTCATCTACTCATATTTGGCTTGAGCAGAAAATTTATATTGGTAAATAGAAATGGGAGACATGATTGCTAGAAGAAAATTAACAAAACCTATAAGTGGATTTATATATTGATTAATCAGCTCGTATTGGTACCGGATTGGTTTAAAGTTTTGACCGGCAATGAATGCTGTTCTTAGTTGTTTTTTTCTTTTTCTTTTTTTTTTTTTTGTTATTACCGGAATATACGGCCCTCCAGCTGAGTGAAAGAGAGAGAAAGAGCGAGAGATAGATAGAGACAGACAGACAGACAAAGAGACAGAGAGATACAGAGTCGCTTTCCACCGGGTTCACAGCACATCGACATGTGGCTTTCTCTGTAGTATAACGCTAACCAATAATGGGCTGTGAACATGTTTAGACTATCAACAGCAGCCATTAACCAATCTTTGCCAAATACTTCTTTGATGTCCTCACATTGCAGAAGAATAGCTAGTCACAACAACATTTACGCGATTCCCGATATTCTTCCTGCTCATAACGTTTCCAATTCAACAATGTCAGTTTTGGAAGTCATGTTCATTGTCTTTACCTCGTATGATAATCCCACATCAATTTTTCCTTTACTCGTTCGTTTGCTTCTTTTATACGCTCATCCACGCAGACTCGTTCTTTAGTTCTGTATGTACTTCTTTTCTTGTAAGTTACACCACACGTCTTGTCATACATAAGTTATATTACCGTTTCATAACGCTTGGAAAACATCCTCGCAGTCTGTCAAGATCACTAGATTATGAAAGAAACCAGTACACTGCTGAGGGCAGATGGATCGTTTAGTTCTTCTGGTTGTTATACTGTTTGTAATTCAGGCAACAGGTTCGGCAGGCTTACATTGAAAGAGAACGAAGCTGTCATCACGGTGAGTGGCTAACTGTATTCGTTCCAGACTCAGTTTCTTACATTGAGGTTTACATGTTGACAGTATGCCCGACGTACCAGGGAGAACAAAAAGAAATACATTATGCCTCAGAACTTTGTCAAATATGACTTTTTAGGTCAATAATGTGACAGGGCGTGAAAGTTCATAATAATTCACCAAGTTATCGAAATGTTTTGATGCGACATAATTATTTATGGCCATAACTGGTCAGTCATACTTAACTTATGCTTTGAAAAAAAAAAGTTCTCACAGAGAACTACAACTGAAAGGGTGGGTGTGTTGATACAGTCATCTTGATATTTCTAAATTTGACATGCCCAGACTATTCGTAACAATGATTTTAGATTCAGAAAAGCTATTGTACAAGTCAACAGGACAAAATCGGGGCAAATTTTATTACGATTTTGTTTTCGTCGGCATGTATTTCTACATTGAAGACCAAAACAGGCTAAGTCGGTACTTGTGTGCAATTCAAAAAAAAAAAAAAAAGAAAGAAAGAAAGAAGGAAGGAAAAAGTTTTACATTTTTCAGTTCTTCACTGAAAGAGGTAAATGCAGGAAAAGCAAAACAAAAGTGATTGTTGAGGGTACAAGCAAGTTGTGCTTTATAAGCCTCTAAAAGTTGGTGCCAACACAATCATTTAGAATAAATTCATCGCGAGATTGCGGGACATTGCGTCACCACACCTACCTAAAGGTGAAACAATCGGTATAATTATATACACTGACTGGGCTTATCTGAGCACCTGGCGCGAGGCGTTACCAAAGGTCATGCGCCTGGGCGGTGAGCAAATTGATCGAGCTGTAATCACCCACACGTTTGTTTTCTTCAACCCAATAGGAATCATTAGAAACGAAGGGGGTGGAAGAAGAGACAGCAATGGTGGGAAATGGGATCATTGAAATGTACTACAGTACCCTAAAAGGGTCAAACAGCTTAACAGGGCAGTACAAAATGATTTGTCTTACTTAGGGTCAAGAACCTGTTACAACGAGCTTCAAGTTCGGCAATGGAAACCGCCTGCTTCCTCCTCTATGAAAGTCTTTATTGACAAAGAGAAACAGGGGGTGGGGAGTGGGTAAAAAACTATGGTTCTAATTCTTGTTTCGTGACAAGCATTTGTAAGAGTTGCTGGTCTTGTTGAAAACGAGGGATTTAACAATTTGTGAGAAGCATTATCGCGTGGAAATCTCCTTCGTCTATGGTATTATTTTTCCCCTCCTGAATCTATTATAAAATAAAAGTCTGGGGTTGTTTGTTGAAATAGGCTTTCCCCGAAAACCCATCGAAATAGGGCACACAATGTTTACATTGATTGAAATCGGTGTCGGAGCTTGAACTATAATCCACTGAAGATCTAGTTTGTTTCTTTGCTCCATTTTAAAACATTGTTAACCTACAAGTTGTTTTAACATACTTTTGAATGATAGAGCCGATATTTTGTTCTGAGATAGACCTTCTCAAATGATTGCATTTCGAAATATGACAAATTTTCAAAAATTTGTATTTTAACAAATCGTTTTAAAGTACTGAAAATTTGAAGAACACCAAAAGCCTTATATTTGAAATCGAGAACAGTCTCAGAATTTGCAATAGGATCTGAGAACATTTGCAGAAATGCACAAAAGGTTTATTGATAGGTTGTCATCAGAAAAGGTATGGTTGGAATCCTATTACCATTTAAGTCTGCAACATTGATAGATTTATTAAGATTTAAACGAACAGGTATTACATATACTCCGGGACTTTGCAGAAAAATGTGTGTATTGCGCAGCAGATTAAGAGGTTTTGCTCAGAATCGCGGCTTCAAAGAGCACAGCATGACACAAGCTTGAGGATGAGCTGTTAGAAAGTAATCCAAGCTGCTCCCGCATAATCGGGTGATTTAACGTCTTGTCATTACAAGAGAATGTTTAAGCTTTGTTATCTAGGTGGAAAACTAGAGTAGATTGAAACCCTATGCGGTTCCGGATCAGCCTTTCTGCTCATTTTTTTTGTGTGTGCAATATTCGATAAGCCTAGTGAACGTCGTTTGACCACGACAGTACACTATTTCAAACAAAGCGCGCTACACTCAAGAATCGCCGTGCTGTTCGCCAATTTGTTATCGGGATTAGAAGTTTTGTTAGATGTGATTGCTAAATGCAAACCGACAGGTGTTGAAACATCTTTGGTAAAAAAACAGGGTTGGGTTTATCAAGATAAATCAAGAACAGAGCGGGTGCTGACGACGAAAAATGAGATTGGTTCTAAAGGCAGCGGGTTAAAGGGACCTCGCCATGGTAACAGCTTATCCGTAATCATATTCTCTCTCTCTCCTCAAGAACTAGAAAAACTGAAATCAACGAAACAAAAAAAAAACTATGAAAAAGGTAAGAATTCCTTTTTTTCTATTCTCTTTATTTTAATACGAAAACTCTTCAATCTTGCTAACACACGGTCAGCAATAACAAGCGCGGGCTCCACGAGAACGCCTTTCCGCTCTTTATCTGTTCCTTATACCCCCTATTTCTCCATTAATTGGTCATCACAACTATTTTAAGCATCAAGGGAAAGCCGAAATATTTACTTAGGTTCCAGGCGGCGAAACACCTAGCGCAGTTTGAACGCTAATCTGTTTTACTGATGTGGAGATTTTGCCAGCTGTTGTTTACCTTTTTGACCGCAGAGGCACTGACCCTACGCAACCCCTTTTAAAAGTGCACTATCCTACTAACACTGTTTGGGGGAAGCAGTAATCTTTGCCTCCTAGTGCTTTCAATATGAAGAAGATGATGAAACCGACTCAAACAAAAAATTACGCTTTCCATTTCCTTTTATCAGAAGTTTGCATGAGAGCGAAATCTCTTCAACCAAACTATGCATAAATCATAATAGTTGATACAATAAGAATATACTTTGTGAATACGAAACACGCTTATTTACTCTTGCAATCTCTGGGTAGGGCAAGTAATTTGTTAAAAATAAACAAGTTGCAGACTTGCTCTTTCATGTATTCTCTAACACACACACAAAAAAAATATTTCTGGCTTTGTGCCGCGTGCATTATGAGATGAAAACATTAAGGAACCAACTCATTATTTTCAAAAATCATAAAAGTCAATCATAACACCAAGAATATTTTATTTATATCCCGTAGACAATCGAACATCTTCCAAGCAAAAGATATTCCGGTAGTTTTACTGCGTTATATAAATGCCATGTAAACAGCAACAACTAGAGAAGCGGTTACAAGAACCAATCAGTCAAAACTGCCATAACCAGATTCTCTAGAGAGCATATTATTATTAAAATCGCAAATTCCAACGTCTGGGTGCCTGATAGCTAGGGCAGTATACTGCCTCAACAAGTAGTTTGCTGCTATAACGTTATAGGCCGTCCTAAAACAAAATTTAATGTAAAATTAGAGGTTATGACAACTGCTGGTGGGGGTTTCCTCGGATTGTACTACGACGGTCAAACAATGACCCCTGCCAAAGTGAAGGTGATAGCTCTGATCATTAAGTTGCCGACTAAATTACGTCAATTTGATAAAGTTACTGTCACCGCTATTAAATATATACAGCACCTGATGGCATACCTTTCTTTCTTTGATTATTTTTAAAGTCCGAAAAACACAGATAATTGAGTTAATTTTCCGTTTCTCTTCAAAGGTAGGAAGTTTATAAGACATCACAAATAAAAAAAAACACTGTTAGCTTTAATTGAGTCAAAGAATATGGCCGACTCCAAAGCCTTTGGGTTAATGTACTTGTAGTTGTACGATCCTATACGCCATAATACGTGCATTAAAGTTCTTTTTTAAATTTTAATCCACAAAAAGGCCATGAAAAAAAAATTGCGAAAATGACATAAAATTCTCACACCACCGCAAATTATGAGGTCACGGCGACCCAACCTGCACAATATAAAACGATGACAACACTCATTTATTTCAAATTATTTACATCGAGGTGCTTACAACCCGTTTTTTTTTAAATAATAGCTTAAAAAGGCAGCGGAATAATTAGCCGGCGAGGCATATAGTATTTCCAAGTCGGAAAACCACCGAGCGCGAAACAATGTTGTATGTTTTCATGATCCCAGATTTGGCCACAAGAAGTCATTCTAACCTTTGAAGAATGCACGTGTGTTTAAATCAACAATTGCACCTGCGATAGATAAGTTAAAAACTTAAATGTTTAACGATGTTGGAAAAAATTCGCTCAACATCAGTATGATTCAGCATCCAAGAGGGAAAAACAGTACAGACACGACGTGGGCTAAGCTTATTAAAAGTACAACGTTAATGTTAAAAAATGATTTAATGTTTCTAGCCTACCTCTCAATATATCAACATAAGGAATATTAAATAAAGCAACTAGTTCTAGCCAACTTTCCCCTTCTACGAACGGTGACAATGAACTATGATGGGACCAACAAAAAGCTATGGCTATACTAAAAATTCACGCTTAAAGCCCAAAAAGGAAAAAAAAAACTGAATGGGGTTTTGTTGTAAACCCTGTCAAAATGTTGAAAGCTTAGACTGCCGAGGCACAGGTCTACAAGTAGTTTCAGATCTCCGAGTAGATTAAGAGCAAATAGTATCTAGATCATTCTAGACATAGCTTCAATTTCATTTATCTTCATAATGGACCTACAGCTCCTTTTTCCTGTGTTATTATTATGTTCGAGAATTCTGCATATTAAAGCGTAATCTTTTAAGTTCCGTTTTGTCAAATCTTAAACATAAAAACTTTGGTGAACGAACGCCCACTTCCTTGCCCTACAACGGGAATTCCCAAGAAAAGATGCAACAAAATGTTTTAATGCTTTGCCACCTCACCCTTCTAGAACACACCCTTGATACCCTTGCATATTTTTAGGGGCTGATTTATTTAAAGTGTATCTTTTTTAATCTCTGGACTGTCTTAAATCGAAGGAGAAGATACTGACAGTTCGGTCCTTAGCTCCTTTATAATAAATTCCTTAAAAATTGTTGATGATGCAAAATTTATAACTAGTAGTTATAAACTAATAGTTTTGTAACTATTTTAGTATTCCACTTTCATTTTACGTGGACTTTGAGGGTTATTTTGTTGTTGATGATGATATTATTGCTGCTGCTGTTATTATCAGTTTCAGCGTTGAGAAGCCCGTGCAAACTGAAAACCTGTTCTTACTCTTGTTACTTCGATTTCAGTAGAAGGGTGTATGATACGGGCATTTCTCTTCCATTCCAAGGGTAACTTTGAAAACATCTCTAGCCGTATTGCAACTTATGTTTCTCTGATTGGTCTAAAGAGTCTCCACAACAGTTTTAAATAAGCAATAGGAAGTGTAATGTTATATCTCTGGAACTAGTCGGACAGGTTTACCACATTATGGCCCTTTCACATGACGCACATACCATACTATTGGTAAGTATCGTTGACGACCAGCTAAGCAGAAGCTGTGATCTGGTTTTCACTTTCACACAGTGGCGCGTCCATGCGTGAGAGCGTTGGTGATATATGGAAACATAGATTTTCTCTAGTCAGGAAACCGCGCTTAATTTTAAGATGACAAGCCCGTCTTGCGAAAGGAAAATTACTCTTTTTAAATTATTCAGTTGATTCTAAAAGAAATGATTAGCATAAAAGCTTGAAAGATAAAAAAATTTTTGCACTCACTTTCTTTATTTTTGTCCATGCTGCTCTGTATGGAGGCCTGATCAGGTGGCGTACGCGGCCCCGTCAGTCCCACCAACGGCGTCTGGGAAGAGCTGCTGATGGTGGACGTCGGAGCAGCAGTAACGCTACCCGAGCTGCTCAGGGCACCAGGGGCGGCTGCGTTCATTGTGGACGGCGCCACCGACGTGACAGGCTGACCGCCGGCCGCAGCAGCAACATTATTCTGGGCTTTCTGTTTCTGGAGTTGTTGCTGTTGTTGACGTTGGATGTTCTGTTGGTGCTGCAAGAGCTGCTGGGCGTGCTGTTGTTGCTGGAGTTGTAGCAAGTGGTGGTGGTGGTGGCTGTGCTGTTGTTGCTCTGATGTTGCTGTGATTCCGCTCGAGGAGAGCGTCTCCATCCGACAGTCCTTGCAGTAGATGCAGTGGATGAGTCTGAGCGCGCTGCTCTGGTCGACACACGAGGTGGGCAGGGACGCCCACCGGGAGGTCACGCCGCCGCCGCCGCTCACACGTTCTGTAAAACATAAATAAGCCTCATTGTTAGATGAATCTTCTTTGTCATCATTTCAATTTGAGTTAAATACCTGAAATAATACTTTAAATTACATCTCCCGGCCAGGACCCAGTCATCAGATATGGTAAGCAGGGGTCCTAGAGAAAGGAAAAACAAACCAGGGTAGGTGGTACCCCTGGTTCGCAGATCACCTCCGAAAGGCATAATTCGATAAGAAATCAACGCCGAAGTCAGATACCCTGGGCCACAGGGGCTTTACGACAGTACGCCGTATTTCGGCATAAATGGATTTGAATTAATGTTAGAATGATACTCCTGGGACTGGGGAAAGCAAGAGCACATAAGAGGTCAAAGACATGTGAGAAAATAGGAGAACCCACTTGGTCACTTCACCCATCACTAAGTCTTGTACGGAGTGTTTATGAGACAACAGATTGTGTCACTATTGTAAATAAAGTACTGCTTTCTTACTTGTGCATAGAAATGACTAAGTTAGTATCCACTGATAATGGGTGACATGGCGGCAAGCAACTATTGAGAAAGGGTGACTTGAGTCAAGCAACAACTGATAAAGGATGACTCAACGTCAAGCAATCACTGGTAAGGGGTGACATGACGCCAAGCAACCACTGAGAAAGGATGGCTTGACGTCAAGCAACAACTGATAAAGGGTGACTCGACGTCAAGCAACCACTGATAAAGGGTGACTCGACGTCAAGCAACCACTGATAAAGGGTAACATGACGTCAAGCAACCACTGGAAAAACAGTGACTCGACGTCAAGCAACCACTGATAGAGGATGACATGACATCGAGCAACCACTGATAGAGGGTGACATGACGTCAAGCAACCACTGGAAAAACATTGACTCGACGTCAAATAACCACTGACAAAGGGTGACATAAGGTCAAGCAACCCCTGGTAAAGGATGACATGACGTCAAGCAACCACTGGTAAAGGATGGCACGTTCTCATCGCGTGGTCTTCAGCACTCCAATATCATCAAAGATGAGAGCAAAGGAAACGCTTGGTGCTTTCTCAGAGGCTTTTCCTTTAGTTTAAACTTCCTATCAAAGCAAGCGCACTTTATCAATGAGTGAGCATTTTAGCGACTACGCCGAGCAACACCGTGGGATTCCATGTCCACATGACGAAAAAAAAATCAACAACAATACATGTATCATTTGGCATATCAAACTAGACAATTATAATAAACAGAGAGAGCAGTCGGCCGTGAAGGCCCCGGCCCAGGCAGACAGGTAGGTTGGCACTGACCGGCGAGTGACCGCACGTGCTGGCCAGACTTCTAGTCTTGAGGCAGCCAGCAAATTTTGTTGAGGAGTGTTTGTGCTCACGCGGGACCAGGCTAGCATGCATAACTAGTGAATGGGGTAATCAACATTCCAACATGGCACAAACTCTCTCACAGAAATGACGTCATTCTGTAAAGTACCACGGGTTGCTTCTGATCTTACGAGATATAACGAGAATACTTAAGTACAAACTCGCAGTAAGTGGAAATGGGTCAAGCTAACTTAAAAAATTAAAAATCTCATGTTACTTTTC
This sequence comes from Elysia marginata, assembly GCA_019649035.1. Classification (NCBI taxonomy): domain Eukaryota; kingdom Metazoa; phylum Mollusca; class Gastropoda; family Plakobranchidae; genus Elysia; species Elysia marginata. The sequence goes on along the minus strand of BMAT01002461.1, from coordinate 91,782 downwards.
TAAATGAATGTACTTGACATGTACGTATAGCTATTTGGTGACAATAAATCAAATAAGGTGTCGGAATTACAACAATATATTGTCTGAAGAATTTAAATTTTGTTACGAATATTATGCAACTGACTTACGATAACAAATAATGGAAAACTTTCAAAGCAGTTTACTGAAAAAAAATGGCTCTTGTTATAAAGACAATTGTTCATAATACGAATCGCCGATACCAAATAGTTACAACTCTGGATTCCAGGCTGAAATTAATAGTAACATCAAACCGCGTGGGCGTTAAGGGCGCATTATAGAGAGAGCTAGACAAGACTAACATGCCCATCAAACTCATCGACTCCATATGACCGCTACTCGTATCCGCCTGACAGAATGCATTATATACAATCAGACATGGAAGGAGATTGTTCTATTATGTAAGCAGTATTTGCCAGCAGTAAGCGTCATAATGAACTCCACACCATACATTATGTCTCACTAACACCCTCGTCCGACCCTGACCAATGTCAAAAAGGTTATCATTGTTGAGACCACAGCGGTATTCTTCGTCTGAGCGACAATTTAGTTAGGCATCAGGTACCTTGAGGATGCTATAGGTAAACAAGTAAAATCCCCATACTCGAGACGAGCAGGGCCTTTACTTTTTTTTCGGCATACGGCATAGTCCTCGCTGCCTTTAATTTCGCCGATATTTAAGGGTCATACTTTTTAGCTGCCCAATAAATGCTGGGTGGGTACAGGAGAGCAAGTAAAGGTTTGCCCAGACTGGGGACCGAACCCTGACCTCTCGGATAGCGATCGGCAGCCCTACCGATAGCAACACCACTCACTTCACTTTGGTAAACTTTGTCCAAAAAAAACCCCCAGAAGAGCAACCTCTACCTACTGAAATGCAAAAAATCTGGTTTTAAGAACAGAGGATGTTTATGTCACAATAACTGTACGGTTTTTACGATAATTGTTAGTCTATCAATGACAAAGATAAGGAGCCTTTTCCTCAAAGACAAAATTATTAAGTGTAATTTGCGTCTACGGAAATGCTATTCCGTTTAGCCAGTTTGCCTTGAGCAATTCTATCAGGTTCTTATTTTAAATAGGATAAGGAGTATTTGAAAGAATCCTGTTAGAAAAAAAAATCGTCACTTGGAGAAAACATCTCTAATTATAGCAGTCTGCTTGATTCTCGGGCTTGCTCGATTATAACTGTGCCTTGAGAAAAAGAGGGAACAAACAAACGCTGCAAACACATAGCTTAATTGTAAGCAAGGTAAGACACTGACAGAAATAATTCGTCAATGCTACTATTTAAATACAAACGCACACAGACACCAAGTTCCTATTTTCATAAACCTCCTCAGACCTAGCTGTCTTTCTTTTTTCGTAAAATAGGAAACAAAATATCAATTTCATTGTTGTGTTTGTTCAAAATGATAAAACTTTCCATATTCTCATCCACGCTTCTTCTTAAAAGAAAAGAGGTCATGCAATTCATTTTCTTTATCTGAAAGCATACGAATTCTACACTAAGGTACAGAACAGAACAAGAATTTTAAGGGGGATACACAGAACAGAAACCATGGATAGGTCTAGTAAGTAAAAAAAAATGTTTCAAAGCAGCAGAGATTTTAGCCATTCCCTATGTTTGATAATGAGTGTGTGAAATGAGTGTGCGCGGGAGGGGTAGAGGTGGGGGTGGATGCTAGACACAGACAGAGGGGAGCCGTGAAGAGCCACCAGGAGTAAACACTAATAAGCTCTCACTGGCCGTGCTGCCAGTTGCAGTCCCCCTTGAGTAAACCCAGGGAAGACTGACTCCCTTGACCATCCGATGGAAGTACACAGACAAAACTTGGCCACAGAGCGTCACATAACGCAACAAAAGGCAACTTTACAGGAGAAATATGAACCAAGAGAAAGAGTAGCACGGAAAATCACAATTCCTGCTTTATTTTATCCCTGAACAATAGTTCTTTATTAAAAACTCCAGATCAGGTTCCTTTTTAATTAGTTTTAAAATCAAATTAAATATGAGAAAAGTGGTTTGCGATTTACATTATTACATTACAATAGTGAGCCTATATTCTATCCTTTCTCAAAGAACTAAATGAAAAATGATAATCATTACAATGGGTGTCATGATAAAAGAACAACTTTTTATTGAAAACAAAAATATATCAATGGGCGGAGGTGGTGTTATCAGGAGTTGCAACAATATTCAGTAGCAGCAGCAGCAGTAGTAGTAGTAGTAGTAGTAGTAGTAGTAGTAGTAGTAGTAGTAGTAGTAGTAGTAGTAGTAGTAGTGGTGGTGGTGGTGGAAGCAATTATAGTGGTAGGGATATGTAACAAAATGATTACAAAGTTATGTAATTGAATATAGCTACCCCTCTAATTCCAAACAAATGTTTTCTTTCAATAATTCAGCACGAGACGTCTATTTATTCAAATCGTATCTATAATATTTGCTCTGGGGCACCAGTGAAAGGCTGCGTTATTCCAGTTAACCTAATCGTTTACTATTAACGTTCCAGAACCCCATGCCCCCCACTTAGCGGGCCGAGCATCAAAAGCTCTGGTCCTTACCCCCTTGGGGGCACGAAGATCTAGGAGTCTCGGTGAGTATTTATTGCTGTACTCATCCGACTGGCCAAGCTGACATTTAACCTTTGGGCGAAGGCCTTCTTTAGGTCAGTAGATCTGGACCAAGTGAGTCCGCTCTCGTCTACCTTGAATGGGTGCCGTTTCAGCAAACGGTGTTTATGCATGGAAATTCAGATACCATGTTGGAGGGTAAAACGCATGAAGGCCGAGAAACTGCTTTTCAGAGACATCTTGTAATGTTTTAACAGGCCAGTTTAAAAGGCATTGAGAAGTATAGAGAGCGAAACGTCTGAGCAACAGTGAGCATTGATTTGCAGGGCATAAAAAATGCTAGATTTCCAGGCTTCAAGACCTCAAGTTACTAGTTCAGAGATTCGATCCAAACGGCGTTTCATATAACAATAACAATTTTAAATATCATTGAGATAAATAGTATTAGCCTCACCCTTATCACTTACCCGACAAAATAGTTGTTACCATGGCCCGACCTTAAATACTAAATATCTTAAATATTCTCATCGACTTAGGTTGGGTAATATCTTACGGTTTGTAAGTTAAACAATTGATAGGTAGTCGATAACTGACTGATCAGCTAAATTTCAAATTCTCGGAAATGTAGTGTCTTCTAGGGTGAAATGATGGTCGCCATTAGAGTACTCAGTTTACAATTTATACTTTTTATTACTACTGTTTTCTTTTCTTTTCTTTTTTATTTTTTCAGAAAAATGTATTTTTATTTAGCAGATTCAAAAACAAACTCTCCGGTTTCTCTTACACATACTTATAAAAGATATGTTTGTCAATAACGCAACTGATTTATTCAGATTACATAGTCCACATCCATTTCCAGGCATGTTAAAGAAACTGCTTTGATTGGCTTATTCCATTATTAAGTCTTACGGCCTACTACCAACTGGGAAACATGAACGCTTGAACCAGACATAGTAATGGGATAGAACCGAGACACCCCAATGAGAAGTGGACATCGAAACGCCACATAACCGGTAAACACCCAGGAATTTATAAAAACAACAAAAAAAAAGTAAAACGACACATATTGTCCTGATAAAAAAAACTAATATCCTTTATAATTCTGAAAAGAACGGTCGTTTGAAAGGAAGGAAGGAAGGAAGGAAGAAACAAAGACTGGCCAAAAGTAGGTCTGGTCAGCATTAGTGCCAGGTAGGTCGAAGTAAACATGTTACTCGAGCTTGCCAAGAAAGATCTTTAGCGCCCTAACTCATTGCAGACCATGACCGGCAATATCGCGAGCGAGGCCGGTGTTGCTGGACGCCGGCTCCCAGTGGTTAGCGAGTTGAGGGTCTCACAGTATATCGATATGGAAGAGAGTAATTAAGAGACATAGGGTTTATATAGTCTTTGAACTTTGGCTATAAATTTGTCTTTAGGATTCGGTAAAACCAAATACCACATAGGGAGCGGGGGTGGGAGGGGGTGGTTATAAATCCCTATTTTATAATACGCAGTGAAATTAGGCAATATTATGCTCAGGTACAAACTCTGAGCGTCTTAGAGAGAGAGAGAGAGAGAGAGAGGAAGAGAGAGAGAGAGAGACTAGAGACTCGGTAAAAGTGAGAAATGCAACAGATTGACATCGACATGTGCTTGATAGAATCCTGTAGGTCTTTATCCCCCGTAGCCTCTCTGGTTAGCTTCATCAGTCTAACATGGCAGATGCGGAGAGAGGGGAGACTAAGCCTGGACAGTTACATGCATGTCTACATGCCGCGCTGAGCACGCCGGTCAAGCTTGGACATGTGATGGAGGGCAGGAGCAGTTAGGTATCGGATCATCTTTATATAGGAAGCAATAGTTAGAAGCTTAAACTTAGAATCATAAAGACTAAAATGAACACGAAAAGGAAAGGAAATATGGAAAGGTGGAGCGAGAGCAAGAGAGAGAGAGAGAGAGAGAGAGAGAGAGAGGGGGGGGGGATATGCGGATCTGGTTTGTATTTATAAAATCCGTTTAGAAATCAAGGTTGTTGTGTTCTTTTTGCGACAGACACATATTTCGGAAGCATCTAAATGATGGTTACCTCTACACTTATCTTTGAGCAGAACGTCGTAAGGCGTTTTATATCTGATCTTAAATGTCAATTAGGCTCACTTCACTCCCGCTGCCACTGACATAACACTTTCACTGTTGTTGCGCTAATTAGACCAACTTGACAAACAACAGAGTGCCTTGAACTGATTCGCATATAATATAACATTGAGCTAGTTAACCACTAATTTAAATACCAGGACTCATTGAAACTTTGAAAAAGACTAGTGCAAAAAATTAAGCAGTGATATCGAGCATCCAGTGTCAAAATACATGTACCAAATGTCGATCTTGGTTCATAAACTAAGTTTCTCAAGCCAAAATATATAGATCGACAAGAAAGGAATATTTTGAATAGCCCCAACAACCACTGTAGCATTCCTCACTGAGCTGCTTTAATTTATCGAATGTGGACTAATCCCCTCTCTCCTTGATTCATGCCCAATTCGACTTCAACATGATTATCACAACAACAAAAAAGATCAACAGCAAGTCTCCCAGCAACGAGAGTGATGGTAGGTCACTTTTATTTTGAAGAGTTCAACAACCTGATCCAATGTTTCTATAGTCTTGAGACACTGGTAAGAAATACACCGCTTTCAACAGACAACCCTCTTGCTTTCATGTTGACGTTCCGGTACACTATCGAATTGCATTTAATTGCGAGTCGAGTCAGCTTAGCACCAGAAAGTGGCGATATACCTCTTAATAATACGTACCTTCAGGCAAGTCTGGGATGAGAAGTATTATTACCGTGACTGCTTGTCTGATTGCCTGGCACTCCATCAACAACATTGAGGCGCCGCTGCTGCTGATGCTGGCACTCTGCACACTGCATGGTCACAAACCATCAGATTTTCCAGACAATGAGACTGAGAGTGCACCGGTGTTAAACTCACGTCTAGTCTACACCAGAGCATCACTGGGGTGCACGTCCATGAGAAACTCTTATCGCCAACAAGATTTGGAAGCGGATCAGAATGCTTGCGTGAAATTAATCTCCAACATTATCACCGGTATCGCAACAAAAAAATGATTTACAATTAATGGTACGGTAGGTCTCATTGTTTGTGTTCTACAAGACAGTGCAGCAGAGAGAGAAAAAAAATGAATTATAAGTACGATTTCTATGAAAGCTATAATATGGTCTCTCTGTATCTGCCGCCCCCCTCTCTATCTCCTGATGTGAGATTTATGCTCGTCTTTTTGCTACGAACCCGGCAATGCAAGAGAAAAACTCAATAATAATGTTAACCCTTTTTAGATCCAAACGTTTCGTTTATAGCCAAAAAAGTACTAATTTTATCTGAGTAAATGGTCATAATGTTTTCATAACAACGCGTTCGCAGCAGCAAAAAGTTAAAAAATTTATAAAGACAGACGACTGGCGTTTGGCGATTGTCACACATCACAAGAAAGTGTGGTGCGATTCGTTGGTTTTTTCCCTTTGTTATACGCGTTACTCATCTTCCCCTTGCTAATCAGTTTAATTAGAGTTAACAAGGGTCAGAGTGGGTTCTTTGTTGAATCGCTTATGGCAAATTAGCTCCGCCACTAGGTGAGGAACACTCGGTAATATGTTTAATGGAACGCGAAAATGAGGAGTAAAAAGGGAGCTTAACGACCAAGGTTTCGCCAGCAATTTAAAATCTTCTAAGTTGTAAATACTGTAATTTTATATACATTTCAAATGTGCTTGATGTCATTTGCAATCAAACGTCTTCTCGCCTGTATTGCTCGTCAAAAAGACGTGGCCAATATTTCATTGTTACATTCATATTTCAAAAAACGTGCTTGACATTATTCGTTACGAAAAATCTTCTTGCCCATATTTATTACTGTTAAACAGAAGGGTCGTAGCAATCGCCTCGCTATGTCATTTTCATATCTTAAAATATGCTTGAAATAATTTGCAACCAAACATTCTCTCACCTGTTACAGTTGTCATTCATCAAAAAGACGTGGTGATTGTTTCATTGTGTACCATTTATATTTCAAAATGTGCTTGATATAGTTGGCAACCAAACGCCTTCTCGCCCATACCGCTCACCAAAAGACGTGGCAATTGTTTCGTTATGTCGCGCTCATATTTCAAAAAGTGCTTGACAATATATGCAACGAAAGGTCTTCTCGCCCATATTTATTAATACATGTATTAACTTTAACAAAGGGGTCGTGGTAATAATTTCGCTATGTCACTTTCATACCTCAAAATATGTTTGAAATAATTCGCAGCAAACATCTTATCACCGTTATCGTTCATAAAAAAAGACGTGGCGATTGTTTCATTATGTGCCATTCATATTTCAAAATAAGGTTGACATCAAAGGAAACCAAACGATCTCTAGGCTCTGGCCCATTAATTATACATTTTTCCTCAAAACAACAATGCAATTGTTTCGTTATGCCACTACAATTCAGCACATTCGTTATAGGTTTGTTCCTAAATCACATCTTCTCTTTTCTTTTTTTTTACTTCTTTCCCTGTGCTAAGAAGTCTGTGCACCCGATGGGATTTCCCCCAAGGTGGGCCAGGAGTCGCGAGCACCGGAGAGCTCGTCTGGCCAAGACAAACAAACCGCGGTCAAACAATAACAAGCGCTGATGCTACTTGCACGTCGCTGCTCTATGGGTTTAGTAGCGTGATACCAGTACACAAAGTTATCGTTGCGGTGTCATCACATGAACATCTACATGTTCGCGGTAGAGATTTTACTGCTGCGCATACAAATAAGTACTCAAGGCCGCCACTTCGCAATCAAACGATTGAAAGAGCGCAGTGGTGACTTGGTATAAACTATGTTTGTTTAACTTTAAGTGGCAAGGCGGTAGGTGCAGAAGCTTCTATAAGTCGAAGGTTCGAATCATACTTAAGGCAGACATTTCGGGTGTTTCCATTTAAAGCCTACTTCTTTCCACTGCTGATTTCATTCCTTTAAAATCTTTCAAGCCTACAAGTACAATATTTCATCGTTATGTCGTGCTAAAAGATGTGATTCTCCACGTTAAAAGTTTAAATGTAAAAGTATTAAAAAAAATTGTGCCTTATTATAATAGACCTATTATTACCACAGAGCTCGGAGGGGATTTTGAAGTTTCTTGCTTCCTTTCTTAATTGGCAAAAAGAACAAAGGAAGAAGAACAATTTATTTTGTTTATTTATTTTATGGAGCTTGTATTTCTTGTACAAGCGCCAAACCTGGGGCTTCATAAAACTATTTGGGTATTGTATGAAATCTTCAGAATATGTTTTCTATGTATTTCTCACGTTTATTGTTTACATATTTATACATACATATAATGTACGTGGCCGGTCACGGTGACTGCCATCAATTGAAAGTTTGAGAGGCAACAGGTTTCCGAAAACAAAGAAAACTCTGAGACGAGACTGGTTTGGGTGGACAACGAAGATGTCCAGAAAAAAAAGCGCGTGAAAAAAAAAACCATGATTTAAATATTTAACTCCTCTTCCTCCCCTTCCCTACCAACTCACCACTCAGTAAACTTAAACAGCATCAGGATCGAGAGCCCGTAGCATTACAATATTAAGGTACGTTTGACTGTGCAAAATTTATAAACTAAATAATTAATCGAACTTGAATGTAGCCGATTTCGTTTTTTTTTTCTTTTTGTGTAAACCTCTTTTTGTCACTTTTTTTAATGTTAAGTTTATCTTGCTTAGGTCATTCTTTTCACAGATGTAAACACAACAATCCATGCTCTTTGCGTTAATTCCTCCGGTTGGCCTTGAACCCCACAAAACCCCCTTAAAAATGCAATTCTGCATATGACAGCATGTTTCCTGTAGAGCTTTTGTGCCACAAACGTTATGTGAAACACCCATCATTAAGCACAAAAAGGTTAAACGCGCTTCTCAAACGCCTGTCTCACATCTTCAGAAGCAGGTGCGGAACAGTACTTCCTCCAAAAAAAGGGCTACTTCCAGATTTTCCGTTCTTAAAGCAACACAAGAATTTCGTCTGTGGCTAATCAGGTGAT
>BMAT01002461.1:70777-83056 GCA_019649035.1 Elysia marginata | reverse complement strand
GGAGATAAGGTGTACATGCATGCATACATTTAAATACAGATAAATAGAAAAAGATGATGATCGTGGCGAAGATATCGGCAACAGCAGAGTGATGCGTTGAAGTACGTTCGCAAGAGAGCCGTCTGTCGATAACTAGCTGTAACACTGCGTTTATAAATAATAATATAACATGGATACAAGAACATCATACACAAAAAGCAGGGAAATTGAAGTCCTTCCGACAAAATTGTTTATCTATATAATATTAATAGGCTTTCGGTTGAGCTCCAATCGCTATCTCTTCCATAACCGCAGGAACCGATTTAGACGCGGTTTTCACTTAAATTCATGAAAAAAAAACACTCTGTGTTCTGATTTTGTGTAGGTTTGTGAATATTCTTCAACAGTCGAAGTATCCATCTCAATTTTTTTTTTTGCTTTGGGGCGTGACAAGGAAATCCTGTAAAAAAATCGAAAACTTGAATGTCTGATATAAGCATTTTACTTAAAAGAAAATTCTAAATAACGATTTGTAGTCAGGTACTGTATGATGAACTTAAGTTCTCTTTCACTTCCGCTCACATAAAACACATTCGGCCATGGTATTCAAACTCCTTGGACATTTTTTACACTCGTAAAGCTTTACGATTGCATTTCTTCCAAAATTATTAAAATTAGAGAAATTGAAAAATGAAATAAAATATGTTTACAATTTCTATATCGATTAAGGCTTCAACTTAAAGAAATGTCGACATAACATAACTCACTGTTTGAAAAGAGTAGAAAATTTAATGAATTTCATGGTTGTAACGTGAGACTCCTACTGAGTGGATACAGAAAGCAAACAAACACTCAAGAACTTAAAATATCAATTTGATTGTGGCCAGCTCTAACGCAGCTAACTTCAGTGGTGCAAGACATCGACTGCCTGCCCTATGCGCTACCCTCTTACTGCCCAGTGCCCACTAAGTCAGCCTGTTTGGTTCAGGGCTTCAAACCAGTGATCAACTGGGTCCAGTCTTTCCATACCCATTTTCAGTATTTTTCAACGCATTTCATTACTCAAAAGTTTAAAACTAGGCGACTTCATCGAACTGGGTCTGATTCAAGTGGAAGTTACAAGCAGAAGATACTCAGTCATAAAATATTGATTTACCAAAAACACAATAGAAAATACAAATACTTCAAAATGGCGGTGCTCAACAAAAATTATTGCTGTCCATTTTTTGGTGTTGAAATGGTCTTAATTTACTAACTAAATGCTTCGGAAGGTTATGAAGGTATTCCTGACATCAAATTAGATCCTATTTTCTCAACACGTGACTTAGTACTTTTTGCAACGAACTTTCATATATGTAGACAAGAAGTTCTTTCGCATTTTTGTCGGCAATGGCTAGTTTTGGAACTTTAGGCTTGCCATCACATCCCAGTAATGTGCTAGACATTGTGGTAGCGGTACTAATATATATACTGAAATCAGCGCTGGTTTGCAATTCTGTCTGTTAGTTAGCCCCTTGTGGTTGTACTCTACCGACATTTAACACAAATAAACCATTGATCGCGCTGTTTTAGTGCGAATGCCTCGCCCACCTCGTCGGTAGGCATATGGTACCTATGTGATGGGAAACAACACTTGGCAAAATGAAAACACGAAATCACGAAATCCGTTCGACTAACACTGAATAACCTTTACCTCGTAGGTACATTACATAACAAAGTCATCAAACTGCTCCTGAAAGATCGACCGAATTATATGCGAAATTCTGCAACCTTTGAGGGGAGCTTTCATCGAGACATCACCAACCAAACACACGCATAATATTAACAACTAGCCTTCCTCCCAGACAACGATAACCTTCAAAGTCAAATGCTTTCACCTGATACCACTTGAGCACGTGACCGACTTTTCACTGACTAAATACCTATCTTGTTCCTTGCGGGCTGCGCCCGGTACACTCCATGCATAGTTTTCACTTTTTGGAGGTTCTTTTTTTATTTGTTCTCTTTTTCCTTTTTGGAAAACTACCACCACGATGAAAAACTAACGATGACTTTACATGGTATCAGTGTTTCGCCACGCATAATGTAAACTATTTGTCTAGAGTCACGGTGAATGAGTCGGAAGTCGCAATTTTCCCCATTTAAAGGAGTTGCTGTTTTCAATCAACATTTAAAAAAAATTCCAAACATCAAAATTGTTGTGAAATTATCAATGTTTTATGAAGAGATATTAGTTGTCTGGAAATGTTGAGAATAATTAGAAAAAAATTATCTGTAAACGATGCTTTCTCAACAAAAAGAAAACAAAACAAAAACAAACAACCCCCCCCCCCCCGAATTTCCGACTTCCGACTCTTCGCCCTGGACGCGAGACACTTTATTCTCCACACGTGACGACTGCATCGACATCAACAAAGTTCTTCACCTGAACTTCTATAAAGCTTGCACCTAAGCAGAGCGAGTTTATGTTTGGTTTATTATGATTATGAAGCACCGTTTAGTTAAATATGATGCGTGGTATCATAGACACGCTTTACCATATCCAAGCGCTCTAACTAAACTGGTGTTGGAGGATCACACTTTCTTAAATAAAGATCAAAACGGTTAATGTACCAAAGAAAAGTCGCTCCCCTTTGTACTAAACCCCAGGTAAATAAATTCCTCACAAAGAAAACGAGTAGAGATGTTAAAACGAGCAGTTTATTGATCATTCATCGACCCCCCCCCCCTCAAAAAAAGAAGAAATAGAAAAACAACAGAGAAACAATAAGGAAGAAAATGTGAATTTTGTTGTTGCATCATCCTTCTCGATCTGATCTTTATCCTCAACGTATCCAATACGTACCGTATTCCTACAAATCAGTCTCTTTCTTTCCTTCTCTCTCTCTCTCTCTCTCTCTCTCTCTCTCTCTCTCTCTCTCAAAGGAAGACTCAAAGAAGAAATTGGGTCAGCAGGTTCAAGTTAGCCAGGCACCATGGTGAGGTCTGCAGCAGTAGAAAATTCACTTAAGATAATATAAGCAAGTAGATTATTGTGACCACTTCCGGAGCCAGGGACAGATGCATGCCACTCCCCCCTTATGCTTCCTAGCATCATGCTCCGATTGAACTCAGTTCCTCATTATTATTTTTTTGTTTCTTAACCTTCTCTGAGGAAATCTGACATGAAGCGTGCATTACAGATTTCATCACCTCTTGAGGTTTTCTAAACTTATCGCTGCACACGTTATCACTGTTGAACACTGAGACAAATCAGTGGTACGTGTTAAGTGCAAAACGGTAGCGATTACTCTACACAACATCGACTGATCACGAGCCGTAGTAGAGTCTGAGCGAGGGCAGCGCGATCTAAAGCCCGAGCCTTGTGTTTTCTCGATGCACGGCGACTGACATAAACCAGTGCCTTCAGTGTGATATCGCAATCTAAACGGCGTCCCTGTCGGCCCATTTTGTATCTCCTCCCGGAGGTTAACATGCCCCTGGCCTAAAGATTCCGTGGTGATTACATAAGACTTCCTAGACGAAAGTGACAGAATTTCTTAATCATCAGCTCTTTTTAAGAGTACCATCCATGCAGTAATGTTCTTGCCTTTCAATACATGAGAATCAGAATAAAACAATTTAATTTGATACAATACAGAGAAAGATAAAGAATTTTAAAAAAAGTAAAGACAACAAGTCTCATGCCGCTCTTTCTGGGATTAAGCGGAAAAAGGGGGGGGGGGAGAAGGGTGTGTATGTGTGTTTGATAGAGACAGGAGGGTTCCCTTTAACAGCTTAAGCCTAGACATAACAGACGAAGCTCGGTCACAGGAAGTCGTCTACTTCCAGGAACGGTATTCCTAGAGGAGTTAAAGACAGTACAGATTGAGAGGGTTACTAAAAATGTTGCAGCTCAGAGTCGCATTGTAAAATAGCATCAAAGAAGCATAACCCTCCATAATATTTGGGAGCTGATGTTCGTTGATTACAGTGCACTTAACTGCAGAGTTCGCCAACAAACGCAGATTCATTCATTTTTCTACTCGTTACTAGTGCGTGTTCTCTCTCTCTCTCTCACTGCCTCTTTTCTTCCCCTCTCTCTGCCTTCCTTCATATTTCTCTCTCTCTCTATCTCTCTCTCTCTCTCTCTCTCTCTCTCATGCATGAGTTTCTGCTCTGCCCTGTGCACACCTCTGAACAACAACACACAGGAAGACTATCATTAGACCCAGCTGTTTCACATGCATGCCCCAGTAGATGCTACTGTTAGGTAGATGCCGTGACTACTGGACGGTGATGCCCGCTTACACAATAACCAAGCTAAAGGCGAAAAGGCTGGTACAGGGTACAAGTAGCCCGAATCTGAGCCTTCCATTTACACACAATATAGGTATATATATATAGCCTTGAGCAAATTTCACACAACGAAAAATTATGGAGTGGGGTTTAAGATCAACGATCAATACGGTAAGCAAAGTCGAATTTGAACAAACTGTAAATGTTAAACAACCAACACGTTATGCTACACCGGTGTATTTCTATTTGAAACCTTTCCGACCCGCTTGACTTTTAATGCTTTTTTGATCAGTCTCAGAGTTTTGTCTTCAGTTTCCAACAACAACTATCGGACTTAGTTCTTGATTTTAAAAAAATAATTGAATCTCTTGTGCACTCATATCATTGAGGACACGAAGTGTGCATAATACTGCACTCTCATAAAATGGGTTGTAAGCAAGAATAAAAATAGAAAGGAAATACAAAATAAAATAAAAAATCAACCAAATATACAATGCCCCACCTCATTTCACGGAAGCAAAGAAAATGCGAGGAAAATAGAAGACAGTCAACGTTTAAAGAACGATAACCCCAAAATTAGCGACTGCAAGTAAACCTAAGACCTTGAGAGAGACCTGGAGCAAAAAAAAACAAAAAACCAGAAAACGTTGAGCCACTTTTTGAAGTATCTGACAGGAAACATCTACTCAAACCAGATGACACTAAAGACGTGTTTTTACGATGAGCGCTGTAAACACGGTACACATTAAGAACTAAACTGTAGGCTAAAGGGAAGCGGTCATGACAACGACTAGAACTCACACTAACTCAGGGATGCCACTCAAAAGTTCTCAAAATATCTGAAACTCATGGCGCCTATGCTATCGAATAAATAAACGTATACAAAACATGCCATTAGGGGCATTGAAATGCCATTGTTAAGTGATCATCCTTTTTGAATGGATTTTATTTAAAACGAGGGAAAAATTAAAAACCTGAAATTTGACACCCTGTTTCTTTAAATCAAAGAATTCAAACATTTTGCCTCATAATTGAAGTTGAACAAAAAGCCGTATCCAGAAAAAAGTATTTTAAACTTGTTTAAATTACTTTATACTTGTTTAAATTAGCCGATTATAAGATTGTAAGAAAAAAATTTGAAGCTACCAGCATAAACGGAGGCAAACTGGACGCGGTAATTCTTCACCCGTTTCGGAGGAAAATAGAAATCCAAAACAGATCTATAACAATTACCATAGACGTAAACGCATGCGGCTTTTTCAAAAGCTACATTTCGTATCCTTTCCGTCAAAAAGGATTAGCAATTTTACCGGTTCTCACAGAAGGTTTTGAAGGAAAACAGCAAAAGGAGATTCTAGCTCCTTTCTTCGTTACCCCAGTCTTTCAACATCCCTCCCAATCCCTCTTCTACGAGTAGATCACAGGTTTAATGATCAAGATATTCTTGCCACTCCCTCCTTCCTAATGAAGATGGTGTATAAAGTCAACATCTCGGGGCCGATAATGTCTTGACTTGAAGCAAGACCTGAGTTTAACCATTACAATAATACATATAGAAATACAAAAAATGGGACTGACAGACAAAGCTGAATTTAAACAGGAGTCTCCCTTAAAGGTCTTGACTTTAAATGGATTCAACTGTATTCTGCTGCTCAGCTCGTAAAATTTCCTAAAATACCCCAACTTGGTGCTGGTAGGGCTTTATGACTGGCAAATCGGTTTGACCTTTCCCCCCTGCCTCCACCCCATTCCTAACTACAAACAAAATAAAAAAAAAAACAACAATAAAGCCTAGCCTTGAGCACCGCCCAGTGCTCCCATCATGTGGGCACTTCATTCAAAAACCTTCTGGACGAGGGTAACGGATGGTCTATCTGGGATACCGTAGTTCATAAAACCAAACGGTAATGGTGGCATCTTCACAAGTGCTTTGACCTATTTTTCCCTAACGTTTTTAGTCTTTTAAAAATACTGCAGACGTAAAAGATCAGTTAACACGATGGTGTATTATATCAGACAATTTATTTCAGGTTGAAGCATGTTAGAATAAGAATTTCAGTTAGCACATGCCCTAAAATGTAAAATAGCGAAAGAGTTTTCCAACATAAAAAGAGGAAGATGAAGAAGATTCAAGAAGAGGAAGAAGAGGAACAACAACAACAACGACAAAAAGAAAGAAGAACAAGAAGAACAAGAACGAGGAGGAAAACGAGGAGGAGAAAAAGAAGAAGATGGTGATGATTAAGAAGAGAATAATGATCATGATAATGAATTAGAAGAAGAGGAAAAGAAAAAAAACTGAACAGGCCCTACGACTTGAAGAATGTTTTGCTGCCACCATACTCTCACTCTCAGCGTGTCAGGTGCGCACGGACTGGCCTGAGACGTCATTGTTATCTACCCGTCTGACTAGCACGAGTCCGCACCTAGGCCAGGACGGGCGCTTTGTTTACACCTGGTGCAGGAACACATAACTCACACAATCTGATGTCAGAAGGACGTGTTGAACGTTTGCATTTTTTTCTTTTCATTTCAGTTGAGGAAAAAAATAGTGTAAGTGAAGGAGGCAAAGGAACGGGGTGGGTAAAACACCACGTAGAGAGAAAGAGGGGAAGTTAGGTGAGAGAGAGATTGGAAGGGGGAAAAATAAAAAAGGCGTCGGACATGGTATTTTTCCGTGGGGAAAAAGATACATGCACACATCACATCTCTTTTATAAACATAATTGTTCTCAACCTATCCCATACCTGAGCGGGTCAGCTTACGCTTTTAACTGTGCAGGGTTTTTTTAATAGATAGATGCATGTATCATATATTAAATATTCTACAGAGCGCCTTTTAACTTGATAAACATATGTTGTGCTGGGTAAGTTACATCCGATCTAAAATGTGTTTCGGAATCGAAATTTTCAGTAGAACGTAATCGTATCCCCCCCCTCTCTCTCTGTCTCTCTCTCTCTCTCTCTCTCTCTCTCTCTCTCTCTCTGCGTCTCCATTCTATATATTCATGTATCTATTTAAGTACATGTAGCTATCTATTTATCTATTAATCTATCCATCTAGTTATCTATTCATCTTTTGACCTACCCACCTATTATCTCTCTCACTCTATATCAAACACACATGTATGTATTTCTGTGTCACTACTCACCAGCAGCGGCGCGAGGCGCCAGGCGGCATGGGGACACTGCGTCTGGCCCGTCATGTGACCGAGGCCGCGCTTTGTGAGGCCACCAGGGGCGGGTGGCGCGAGCCAGGGTGACAGTCCCTCTAGTGCTCGAGAAGCCGGCCTCCTCTACACTGGTACCTCATCCAGAACACGCCCTACACCTTGGCGACATTGTTGGATGCCAGCCTCTCGGGCAGCCACCAAAGTCGTTAGCTGTTTCTTCAGGTGAAAATAACGCTTGAATACCTACCATTTGGTGCCATAGCTTTTTTTTTTCTTTTAAATAAATGTTTACTAATTTCAATGACTTAAAAAAAAAACAGAAGACAACTAAAAACCACCGGAACTAGAATTTCGTACGCCGATTTTTTCTAGACGAAATAAAATCACGTGATAATCTCTAGCTTCCTTTCTCACGGTTTTAAAAAGAAACAAGCCTTTTGCTAGATACTACAGTCAAATTGATGGGACTTTGATACTACTTCATTGGCTGTTTACGTCCAGTAAAGAAGGTGAGTGGCGCGGGGATCTTTCAGCTTGATGGAGCATTAGCCATGGGCTGTGCAACAAGCGTCTCTTTCAGAATAAGAGAGGTGAGCGAAAAGTCGAGGTGCAATAATTTTGGCAGTGAGTAGATACAGAAACGATAAGGCCAAGATGTTTAACACCTCCGTGATGCAAATTCCATCAGCAAAAAAAATTCTGGTAAACGATGATAAGTTCAAATTTGTCTTCCAACAACGTTTTCGTATGCAAAGTATCTGCAGTCCAAAGCAACGAAATGCACGTTGGTTATCGCAAAGTTTAGAGAACCTTACAGGTTATAGACATTTTGGAACAGATGGAGTCTAGCTTGTTAAGGTGTCGTTGGAAAACACATTACAAGCATGCAAACGGCTTCTAAAGACAGTGAGACAAAACTTGGTCGGATTCTGAAGTTGATTATAGACGTATACGATCGAGCAAATCGACCGAGACAACTGCTTTAAAAAAGCTTTTAATGACGTCTTAATTTTGTGTTACAGCAACAAAAAATTAACACAGCGTCTTAAATTCCAGTAAAGATAGTCACAATTATGTCTGACGCTTCATCAAGAAATGCTACCGTATCACCTGCCGAACGACTTCAATTCCAGAAAGGAACGACTAACAGACGGCTGGTACACTAGTAAACGCTTCCGATTGCGCACGATTCATGTCACACAATTTCCACTTGAAAGTACACAAAATGCCCACAGCACCTAATACCAGACACCTGAAATCGTCTCAAAGACCACTGGAAAATAGATCACCACAATTATAGGGGTACATCGAAGAAGAGCTCCACGCTCGAATGAAAGAGTCAAATTGTGAAATTTGAACGCTGCCCAGAGGTGTCCAATAGCATCTAGGTGTGCGTGTGCTTTCTTGGGAGTTGACCGCTCCGTTGTGAAACTACCGGAGTCAAGATGACATGCCCTGGTCTACGTGATACAAGAGAATAGATGAGGACCTGGGGTTTATCTGTCTCCACCGGCGCCCGGGCTATCCATCTACCCTGGGGGAGATGCTGTAATTGTGAGGTTTGTTGTGCCGGCTTGCGACCCCTGTTCCTGTACTTGCACAGCTGAGTAGATCTGGGGCTTAGGATTCCTAATCTATCTCAAGCCTTGGTTTTACTTAGCCTGCCTTCCAATGCGCGTGCTACCCCAACCCGTGACTACTCAAGCAGTGATAGAGGTTCCAGCCACTCACCGAAAGTTTTACCTGGGCCTGTCTTAGCAAGCGCTCACCTTCAGGTACATGTAGGAGGCAAGCAACGCCGGCAACCTGAGGGCGCCGCCAGCTACCCCCCTTCTTCAGGTCTACTCTCAAAGCATGCAGGTACTGAGGCAATCAGCGTAACAAACGCACCCGCGCGCAAATAACCTAGGTAAATAGAAGAGCTTCGAAGGAAGCTGTAAAGTATAACGGGAGCATACCAGTCTAAGCTCTTGTATTTTTCAGAACTCAAGATTCCTGAGCTCATCTCATTTCTTTGAAGCTTATTCAAAGTTTAAGATTGGCCAAACTTGCATTTATTTGTTGCCAATTCTAGCTCGACATGTGGCCTAAGAGGTTTCATAGCATTCTAATTCTGATTACTGTACATATTATTCAACCCCTTCCATGGTCTAGTTTTTACCTACAGTATAATAGATTATGCAGATTTGAAAAAAAAAATACATTAGTTTCTGTTACGATGACTGACACGTAAATTCTGCCTGTAAACCACCTGGTTTGTCTCCCTTCATACATCCTGAAGTAAACATTTGGAGTGAGTGGGTCAAGATCACTTTGGCTGCAAGGCTGCAAGGTTCTCCTTATCTGACGCGCATCGCTCCAGTAAAAAAAAATAAACTTTGGAAGAGAAAAAAAAAATCCTCATCTCTCTCTAACTAACTCATGGTAGGGTTACACAAAATAAAACTAAATCATAAATATTTATAAATAAGGGCATGTTTACGAAATCTTCTTTACCTGAGCCGCATGCCTGGGTATCGGTTGGCTTAAAAACTAAGAGCACCAAACGCGTGGGTGACCTTTTTTCCCTTCATTATTCTTTTCGTAATTTTCGTTATCTAGCTCGGTATGCTACCAGTACCGTGGGGCAGACAAATTTCGAACCTTATGCACTTTAATATTTAAGCATAACACTTAACAGTGCAGTTGGGCTCTGTTCTGCTACATCATTAAATTTACCGACAGGACAGGTTCGTTGAGATAATACATGAAAGTATTTGATCAAACAGAATGTGTTATAGAGTATGTATGAGAACATACACTGAACTAAATGCCCCATCCTTGGTTTAATAATGTTTTTAATCAGTTTGTACACTGATTTTCATAAATGAAACCTCTTTGTCGCACTCCCCTCCTTCCCAAGGTTTTCTTACGGTCTTCTCGTTCCGATTTCCCATAAAAAAATGAATAAGCATCCAACGAATCTATACCTGTAATCAACTCAGAACACATTCCAGTGAAAGTCTACTGAAGGGAAGCATGTTTTTTATTGTCTTTGATACGTTTCAATTTGTGCAAAAATACGTCTTTTGAGGGTAATTGCCAAATTCTTTTTTCATAGAATTTAAAACCTACCTCTCCAAATATTTTATTCAGAGTAAATCAACCTCTACATAATACCGGTAATGAAATATTCGTCGTTGATTTCATTTTCTATTCTTTCAACGACTTACAATTCTAGATAATAACAATAATGCAAAATTCCAATAAACTTCATGATCCACGTAAGCCACAAAAACACCAAAAACAAGCGATCAGTATCCTACACAGCTGCACACTTCATACCCTCCACACAACCACACAAGCTCACAAGGTATGTGTATAGTACATGTAAACAATTATGTATTCGGCCCACGTGCACTCCCTCAGAAGACCTTCAGACCTTCGCCTTCCACGACGTCAGACGAGTCTCTTAATTCGCCGTCAAAATAAGATGCTGGCTCAACTCCGATCACACACCCCCTCCCCACCCCGTCCGCCATCAGGATAGAAGGGCAGCTCATATTAAGGCCGTTCAGAGTTGCATGGCTTTTTTTGTACATGTGACATTTAAAACACGTGCAACCCAATAAAGATAATCATCTAGTAGCATGGCATTGTAGGTATATTAAAACAACTTCTTTCCTCTGTTATTCTGGTCTGGATTTTTAATGCTGCTATTATTAAACTTTGTTTTACTGCAAGTTATCTAATATTATAAAATTTTACAGAGGAATTTCCTTTGTAACACAGACAAAACTAAAAAATTATTGAATAATTAAATCATAATGCAGCGGCGTGAGCACAAAGATGTTTTGTTTTTAAATGTAAAGCATTTTTTTAAAGTAGTTCCCTTTCCCTTTTACTTTTTGTGAACTTTTTTTTACAGATAACAAAGCATCAATAAACTTTGGAAAAAATATCACGGAAAGAGTTTCTACAAACATGTTTTAAAAAAAGGTAAATGATGTTTAAATTGTTCCCTTTAATTCATGCTGGTGTTCCATTATGTAGCTGTTAGAAGAAATCAATGAATATTGCACACTCAGGGCTGGGCATCTTCAGTCTGAAATCAGCCTAAACTGTCTCAGAAGCCCCCAAAAGTCCTCATTTGTGTCCTTTACTTTCAAAACATGCCCAAGGACCCTCCTAGATAGTGCTCCTACCCTCACTGTCAGCCTACTTGGGTGATGACTATTCAAAACCTATGTATACCTTAGAGACAAAAAGAACAATTTTACCTAAATTATTACTAAGCATAACGATGCCTCACAACACGCACACAAACGCGTGTAAAAATATTCATATTTAATGTCCACTAAACGTTTGATAGTTGTGAAGAGTGATATAATAAAGAAAGTTCTGTACGTAGAGCACAACACAAAGGTTGAGTTGGAAACCGAACGCAGATTTCTCAGTAACTTGGAATGCACGCAATATAATCTAGCGCAGGGGTCGACGCAGCATTGTTTCGAGTGACACAATTGTAAAGTTTCATACGTATTTTTATACATTCCAGGCTACTTGTGGAGCACCAGACCTGATAGGACAATAGACTGGGTTGTCAAAACCTGGCTTCGTCTCTCTTTGTCCTTATTGTATCTTCAAGCATTAATATACATGTACTTCGAATTTGTCTTTGTCCCGTAGGCCATCTTCTCTCCGTCTCATTCTGTCTTTGTCTTTCCGACGTCCCCGTTCTCTTTCACCCAATTACTTTATCCTCTATTCAATATTCATCTTTACATATCTCTCGCTCTTTATTTTTTTTCTTCTGAAACAATATTTTTTCAATCTGTACGTCTCTCTCTCTCTCTCTCTCTCTCTCTCTC
>BMAT01002461.1:28957-39455 GCA_019649035.1 Elysia marginata | reverse complement strand
CATACATGTACCAAGAGGGGGGGGGGTTACAGATAGGGGTCTAGGATGAAGTTCCCTTGCTGAACGGTTTACCTTTTTTATGTTTCTGGAAAGAAAGGAAGCCTCTACCAGTAACACCTCCACCCCCACTTTCACACACTAGTCCGGCGCTGGAGTCAAGCTTATTGAAACTTTAAACATTGGCCTCGCTTAATCACCAAGTTTTCAGAACATTACTTGAAGTAAAACAAGATTTTTCACGCCCAGCAGTATGAAACTTAACTTGTACACCTAACCATATGATTGTACCGGTACCGTTACATCACTGTAGGCATGAATAACACGGCTACTAGAATGAAACAAGAACATTAAAATAAAACAAAAACATTAAAATCTTCCAGAATTATCAAACCATTGTCCTGCATAAAAAGTGGGCGAATAAATTAAACGTTAAAATAGAAAGTAAAATTACGGACTACCACCATCACCCAAACCACCGACCACTCACACTCATTGCTTGCTCATTCTGACGTCACTTTATAAACAGGAAGTTTCTTTGTAGCACAGTGGTTAACGCCTTTGTTGAGTACACAGTAGCAGTAGCACTAGATCTACACAGTGTCAGCCACTGTCCAGAATCCTTACTTTATTGTTCGAATCTAGAAATTATATAGATCTAATAAGTTCCACAAAAGTACTCAATAGGCTCTATAGATTTTCGTCTGGGCCTAAAGATTACTTTATTGTTTCAATAACATCGGAATTGATATCTCTAGATTTTACACTAAGAAAGTCATTGATGGCTGAATTCGAGCCTCAGTCGTGATGCAGACAAGTCGATTTGCTGTCCAGGAAAATACTTCCAAGGCCACCAAAGGGTTTGTTTGAGCAGATGTAGACTCTAGATTCTCAAATCTAGATTAGATCTAGTTACTTTAGACAATTGTTTATCTCCTTGATATAATTTGGATAGATCATTGCCATAATCGAGGCCTGCAAGTACAATGCATACTAGATCTAGCCCCACAATCACAACATTGTAGTGAATTTAAACGCCCGTCGAAATCATTTTAGTCGAGACGTACCACTTCTTTGGTATGCACAAGCAGCTTCTAGCGCTAAGCACAATGTAAAATGCCGACTAACTTACACGGCCTCAAACGATCGTGTAGCTCCGATCACTCGTGACTAAGCTATCATGTAGGCTAAACAAGCAGCGGTGACTGATGCTACTATCATTGAAGTACATGCGCTCTATACAAGCGGTGTGTGTTAGTCTCAGATGGGAAAGAGTCTTCCATGGTAAAAAAACCTCCACTTCCACAGCCTTCATTATAAGTAATCTTGAGGGAAAATAGTCGATACCCCCCAACGGTCAGAATAATCAGACTTTTCAGTGATGTC
Source organism: Elysia marginata (assembly GCA_019649035.1). Classification (NCBI taxonomy): domain Eukaryota; kingdom Metazoa; phylum Mollusca; class Gastropoda; family Plakobranchidae; genus Elysia; species Elysia marginata. The sequence continues at coordinate 38,072 of BMAT01002461.1, read as the reverse complement.
ACGAATAGACTAGCCTACTTAAAGGAACAAAGAAAAGTGAAAAGGCTCTTTTGCATGCCTATGTTAAATTGGGATCTTTCTAGCCAGGGGGATGTAAATTTTAGGTTCCAACATGTCAGGCGTCACAGTCTAACGGCTTCCACGTGCCAAGCCGATGAACCATGGAAACAAAAGGAAAAAGTAACAGGAACTGATTTTGCGCATATGCAATGGCTCTTGCGCCCGTTAATGAGAATAAAAGTCTAGTAGTAGTAGCTAGAAGGGGGCCTGCGTGACTGTTGCGCATGCGGCATTTATAAATCCTGACTTTAAACACCGGCTAGCTACTTCGCAACTGAGCTAACGTCAGATGTATGTTGCTAAAGTGTTGTGACTTTAGGCCCTAAACTTTATCTAGACCAAATCAGAATTCAGATTGATCTAGAGATTCTAAATATTGTATACAACTATTCTATTCTATTTACTGAGCCGATTTAGGCTTTGGTGTGAGGAAAGTACTGGTTAGGCACTGACCCTTGCAACTCATGCTGTCCCAACAGAGGCTATGCTTTGCCAATTGTATGCATAAAGGTAGCCTCGCTTTCAACCCAAATTTCTCACCCTCTCAGTCTCATCATACACTAAAAGATGGCAACGAACAAGAATTTTTCTTAGAACACCAATAAGAGGAAAAATTTTCAGAGGTTTGCGCCCCTCCCTCCCCCTCTCTACTGTCATTACTGACCACATGCTAAATTAATGGTCTAGGATTATGAAGGGAACAGACTGACAGGGTGGATGGAGAAGTGGCAGTTTTGACATGTCTGGAATCTGGCATACATGTTGGCGGCTGTGGATAAAATGGATGTTTAGGGATGCAATTGTGGTGGCAAGATTTTGACAATGTTTAAGTAACTGACATTTCATCATAACCTCTCCCCAAAAAACCTATTGTATTTGACTGAGCAAGTTATATATGCCATGTATACCAGCGAGAACTTATTTCTTAAATAAAACTTTTTCTTCATTCTAATAAAATGTAAGATAGTCTGCTGATATATAATACTCTTCCAGGATAACCCAGGAGGGCTGTTCAAATATCATTTTACAATTTTACCTGTACAGCTGCCAAATTAATTCTAATAAATTTGCATCATTAACGTGCTCATGTCATTTTCAGTCAGGTGAGGACCTGTTGGCTCTAAATTTTTTCTTATCGGCAATAGGATTAAAGCAAGAAAAAAATGTAATTGTATTCTCAAATTAATGAGCTGTTTTATCTTGTTCTTTAGAATGTTTCTGTTCCCAAGGGTATCCACACTCTGTGCTCAACTTATTTTTAGCTTGTAAATATAATACTAATACTACAGAGTGCATGAATATTGGTTTGTTCTTACTAAATGTAGACTTGATACAAGTATCCAAATGAAGAGTAAAGCACTCTGCTTTGTATGTACTTTAACTATAAGTCTTTCTTTGGTGTTTTGGTAGTGGAAGTGTAACATACTAATTTTAGTCTTTCAGGGAAATAAGTTTATGATATATTGTGGATGGGCATAAAAAGAGTTAATTCTGCTTCAAAACTTTTTATCATGTATATCAAAACTCTTTCCTCTGATCATTATTTCATTATTTCAACTGAAAACTTTCTGATAAGTTTTGATCCAGATCCTCTGATAATGTTAAGAATACTTAAAAATACGAGTGTTAGACTATAAAAACTGAAAGATTCATTCCAGCTAAGGAACATTTTCTCTATCATGTGAGTTTACACCTTCTAGGAATGTGTGTGTCGATTTTCAGTTAACTTTCAAGATTCTGTTTCTGGGGCCAATCCCAAGGGGACAAAACAACAAGCACTTGTGCATAACTCTTTTTTTTTCATTGTAGACAATGTTATAAATATAATATTGGTTATAATCTTTGAGATCGACTTAGGAGAGTTGACTGTAAATTAAACATTTAGAAGTCAAAAATAAAATTTTCCAAATTTTTAAATCTGACCAGGTTGGCAGCATGTGTCAGTGAGAGAAAAACTGAAGGTGTCAATGGGTCAGTGCATGTCGCCGTGCTGTGAAAAGCAAGGCCCCCACAGTCCTGCGGGTAGCCTTGGTCGTGATTCAGCCCAGGGTAGCCAACCTAACCACCCAGCCAGCCTTTACATTGCAGGTGTGCCTGTCTCCGACAGCAAGGATACCGGCTGTGGTGAGCCAAGCACACCTGGCTCAGAGTGGAGAATGTTCACCCCATACCCCAAGCTTCCACCAATCAGAAAGCAGGGTGGGGCTGCCACTGAAGGTAAACGGATGTCTTTAGTGTCGCGGGAAGTGTCCGAATCAAAGATACTTTCCATGTTTGAACTGTATAAAGATGCAGAAGAAGATTGCATTTTAGCTGACGGGATAGAGCGGTTCTGCATGGACCTGGAAGTAAAGCCTGAAGAATTTGTGGTGTTAGTGCTTGCGTGGAAGTTCGGGGCGCAAACAATGTGTGAGTTTACAAGGGCAGAATTTCTCCAAGGCTGCAAAGCTCTGAGAGCGGACTCCATCAAGGGCATTCAAAGCCGTTTTCCTGAACTTCTTGCAGATGTGCGAGACCGTCAGGCATTCAAAGATCTGTACCGTTGGACTTACACATTTGGGTTGGACTCTGCATCTGGTCAGCGCACTCTGCCCACAGACATGGCCATTACTTTATGGAAGTTGGTTTTCTCCCAGGGTGAACCACCCGTTCTGCAACGCTGGCTTGAGTTTCTGGAAAAACACACCAATGTCCGTGGCATTCCAAAGGACACATGGGAGTTGTTTCTTAACTTCACAGAGCAGGTGGGAGATGATCTCAGCAGCTATGATGATACTGAGGCATGGCCTAGCCTCCTTGATGACTTTGTTGAATTTGAAAATGATAGACATAACCAGAATGTGACCACAGACTAGAGGAATTTCTGCCTTCTGTCATCCAATCCTATGCTCATTCTATGATTCTTCATCCTTGCTTTGATTCCTTTTCCATCTTTCACTCTCCTATCTCTCTCTTTCTCTAACATTTAAAAATACTTGTAAAACTTCAGATCTTGTACTCTAAAATGCATTGTTCTCATCCTGAATCAATTTCAGTACTTTAGTACAAAAATGATGAGAATGACTGCCAAAATATTTGAGAAGTTGCTGATTGGCAAAACTAAATACAGTGGAATCCGCAAGAAGTCAACTCGCTTGAAGTCAACTCACTTGAAGTCAACTCTCGGTTAAAGTCAACACCTTGCAACGGTCCCGTTTTTTTCCTTCTTTATTTAAGTAACTTTGTTTCGCATTAAGTCAACAGCTTCGGACCTATTTTCGCTTAAAGTCAACACCTCGTGGTCAAATGGAAAGATATAGAGAGACCCCAGGTGGGTCTTGGGAGAGACAAAGAGAAATAGCGAATGTGGGTGGGTGGGAGCTCTTTGTTTCCAATCATGATTCAAGACACAGCGTGCAGCGCTTGCTCGCCTGCCTGGGCCCACAGGCCTGGCGAGGGCTAGTTGGGGAGAGGGGGCTCTAGTGCCGCTGGACAAAGACAGTGACACTGACAGGTGCTGATTGGCGCAATTCACTGATGATTCCCCCACTCCTTCCCGTCTCGCCAAACCAGTGAACACAGTTTTCATGTGCACACACCTACACGTTCCATCCCTGCATTTACATCTAGGCTGAGTGAGCCTTCATCATTTCTCTGAGTACCTTCCTAATGGTTACGCAGCGCTCGTTGAATTTATCTACTTCTTACGCATTGTAATATGTTACACCCCCCCCCCCCAATGAAAATGGATAAAGTCAACCTCGCTTAAAGTCAACACTTTTTTTCGGTCCCGAGGTGTTGACTTTATCCGGATTCCACTGTACCGAAATCGATCATGACTAAGGAAAAATATTTTCAATCAGTGAAATGAGAGGAATCTCTTAAATCTATTGCAAACGAGGTCCTTTGTAAAATGTTTTAACTGTAAGTTTCCTTTTTACAAAATGTGAGTTAATGTCTGTGAGGATAAGGACTCCTTGAATTATGACAGAACGTTTTAATTTTCTTTCAACTACTGTAGTTTTAGAGTATCAGAGTTACCATTCCGTTTTCACTAATACATTTTAAGACTTGACATCTTCTGCCAGTAACCTCTCAAAAGGTCGGTCACCTTGTATGATGTAAAATCTGGTTCTTATTGACTTGAGTGTACTGGAAAAATATTGAAGGAGTTCTTAAAATATTGGAGCCAGTTAACCTAAGGTTGTCGGCTCTGTATGTTATGCTTGATAGTTTGTGACCCTGCTTATTTCTAGTCTTTTTTTTCTGACTTCTTTTTAGCTTATAAATTGACTAATGGATTCTACACACTATATGTCCCACGTCTTTCTTCAAAATATTGATAATCTTTAAAAAAAAATTTAACATTTAGAAGCTTACAATAATGTATTGCTTAAAACAGCAGCGCCTTTTAATTCTTTCATTCAATTTTGAAGATGAAAATTGCATCATCCAACTCATTCACCTGGACGCAAAACATATGTAGTTAATTAATTACCAATAGATTTGAATAAACATATATTTTACTTTAAGATCAAGGGTTGCATTATAATATTTAGTTTGGCTTTTATAATTGGGTCAGTTCCAGGGATTTGAATAGCCAAAGAGTTTATAATCTTATTGCCTCCATTTTGCCTTCTCAGACAAGCTGCTATCACAGTATCAGTAGGTTTCAAATTGGTTGTTTTTTTTTTAGCTAGCAATGCAGGCAAAAGTACTTGTAAAGACATGAGTATGTATTTGCTCTTTTGAATAGATTTTTATTTGAGTGACAATGCACACAGGTCACAACTGCTTACTTATCCATAAAAGGAATCAATGAGAGAGGCTCCAGAGATTTTTCATCAAAGTATAATAGGAAATGACTTTTGCCACCTTTAATTAAAACAATGGTTCAAAGTTATTGGGGCTCTGGTAACAAATAACTTTACTTCTTATAAAAAAAATCTGTTAGACGCAGAGTTGTGACATTTATAGATGAAGAAATTATTAGAAAGCTTCTTGAAATCCCTCAAGGCATTGAAAAACTGTTTTAATATATTTGGATAATGAATCTAGTTACTACATTTAGAAGAATTGGGATCAATGAGACCTATTTTCAAGAAAGTGAAGAAGAGCATGTTTAATTTCAAGATACAAAGAATGCAGAAATCACCCATCAGTCCTCTAGTTCATCTCATTTTGAGCCTTTATTTCAATGTTTTCATGGTTGTTTAAAATGGAATATGTCATAAACTTTTTGAATAGAAAGAGTTGTTTAGTTTTGGACATTTGATAGAAAATGTAAGCTTTCTCAAATTGGGCATGTTGGCTCATTTTATGGGGGTGCTACACAAATTTTTTTAGGTAATTGGTTTTTTAAGCATTACAAAAAAACCATCAAATATACAGGGCACCTACTGTAAAAATGTGCTCACATGTTATTACCTTTGGTCAACTCTTTGGCAGCAGGATGTACAATGTAATTTATCGGTTTGATTTTTTTTTTTTAGTTCGACTACGCATTTTTTTTTTTTTTTGCAATATCTACAACTTGATGAGAAACATGAATAAGAGCAAAGGTAACAAAGCTGTAAAATATCCCTCCTTGTTAACATCATAAAATTTGGTTCTATGGACTGTTCTTAATCCATCTCTGCTCATGATATTAGGAGATTCATCACAATGTATTATTGTAAACATACAGAAATTTGATGTAATATTTGTGTCTCTTGGAAATTGTTGCTAGAATTTTTATTTTTAAATGCTAATGCATACACATGACAAAAATACATCCAATATGATTTAAGACTATTTTTTTATAGTGGTAGAGTTAGCAATGTCTTTTTGAGTTTTTGCTCTTGTTCACAAAATATTTTGTGACAGTGAGATATTTGCTTGTCTTTTTTACAGCATTGTTTTTCGTTAGAGTACTTGTTTAAGCACACTGCATTCATGTTTATTTCTTAACAAGACAGTCTTGGCATATTTATTTTCTCAAAGCTTGAGGAACTTTTCACAGGTTTTATAGTTTTTTAAATCAGTTGAAACTATTAAAAAATGAATGCAATATTTTTGTGAGGTAATGCAGGCGATATGTACAAAATTTGTGTATATTTATATTTCTGCTTTATGTAATTCTAGTCATCTTGTGACACACATGTACAATCTTTCAGCATTGAGTTTGAACAAAACTGTTTAATGTATCAGAAGAGTCACAGACTATTCAGATTGGAAATAAAAAGAAATAATTTCAGAGGTATGTATATTTTGAGTGTTGATATTCAAGGGTCACAAAGATCACAAAGCAATGGGTATTTATAACCAAGGTCTAGTGTCTACACATTTAGTTATATTCTCTGCAGTCAAGAATATTTTGGAGGATCTAAAAGCCTTTGTGGTATACCGTCACTGCTTTTTTAATTACATTTTCTCAACAGATTTTTCTATTTTCTCTTTTTTGTAGATGGATTGCTAGTTACTAAAGTATGTTTTTTTGTGTGAGTGTGTGATCAATTAAAAAAAAATTTTGAATTCAGCCTAGGTACTATTCTTATCAATGCATTAAATTTATCATTTTTTTTTGTGACAAAGTCTAGAAAAAAACATCTACTCTTATTACTTTCTGAAGCAGTTAATAATTGAAATGTAGGCCTATTATTATAAAAATGCTACATGTATTATTAATTGAGAAGAAGAATTTGTAGTAGAATCCCTTTAAAGCAAAATTTTTGGTCCTGTAAAATCCATTGTGATTTAAAAGATGCTTGATTTTTTACTTTGGTCAAGAGGATAACTCTTTCAGCACATATACATGTATTTATATCGACATAAGCAGCAGGCTCGGGAATTCAAATAAAGAGTTCAAATTGGAAACATTTATAGATCTAATTTCTACCTATGAAGTGAGGCATGTCAAAAAACTGCAAATGACTAAACTGAAACTCAAGGCCTAGGCAAAGCTTGGATGCGTGATGAAAAGGTCATGATTTGAGTACTCATAGATATCTATAAAGCCTTCTTTCTACAGTATTAATGAATCCTGCTTTGAGTTTGATTTATTTTTGGTATAAAATATTTCAGAACAAAAAGAGAAAAAAAATTCAGGGTGGGCGGCTTTCATTTGTGTTTTTTTAATTTGACCTTTTGCATCATCATTATCATTAGGTACTTTTTGAGTATCTTATACCCAGAAGAATGAAATGTCTATCGGCCTATAGATCATCAACTCCTGTGAGATTTCCTCGGTGATTTTCCTGCCGATAGCCTTTGTTTGATGTAATGTACAAGATTTATCTAATAGGATATAATTTCTGAGTACCGTTACCTAGCTTTGCATACTGTTATTCTTGTGGGTCCAATTTATTGTGGCTGTGTGGTTTTTATTTTTGTTTGGATCATTCCTATGCCAGAGTTTGTAGATATGTAATTTTTCTTTTGCTTCTACAAGATTTATGAAGATAAAAATATTTCTCACTACTAACTGCTAAATTTTCTCTGTAATTTTTTTTTTATTTGGATTACTGTCTCATCATATATGAATAACTCAAGAAAGGTTTTGAGATGAAAAGCTGTTTCTTTTCTCAACTTTGAAAATATAGAGACATGGAAGCTTCCTTAAAATAAAGCTCAAAATAGAAACATTGTAAACTACTCACTGAAGAAGAACTAGCATGAAGAGATATCTAGCATAGTTACAATAATAAATTTAAATTTCCGACCAACCAGCAAACTTTTGTTTAAGTTGTTATATATATACATATATGTCGTGTTAAAAATGCAGCATACCAAAAAGAGGCCATAACTCCCTCCCACCATCATATGCCCAAACTTCATATGGTAAATGCAAACAACATCTGAGTGATATGGCTCTCTTTTCTTACTTTAGATTTTGCCAAATGTTTTCATAGTTTTTTTTATTGTTCATACTGTCAAAATTTGTCTTGAATCACATTGCAATTTTAGCTGTCTCAACTGATATTGTTAGGCAAAGATTTCTGTTTTTTTTTCAGCCAGGTGTAACTGTGTCCATCTGCTCACGGCTGATTTCAATATTGCATATTTTTATTTCATTTATTCTCCCACATTTAAATCACACTAACATTGATGCTATTTGAATGCCTCAAAGTCTACAATGTTCTTCAACAGTGTTGAAAAGGTAACCTTTATGAACCCGAAAGCCTGTGAACAAAATGTTATTGGTGCGAAGGTTAAAACCAAACATATCAATGGACTCTATATTATACATCAGTCACTAATCACTTTGGGATCAGAAATCACCTCATACTATGTGTAATACAAATGATTTTTTTAGTTGTGTTGGTGTTAGAGAAAAGAGATGGCTTGATATTCTTTAAGTATTGGCATGTACATTTTTATGAACTTTTTAAAAAAATATTTTTTAGTGTGTGCAAGTGTGCAAGTTTCAGTTCATGTGATCAGAATAGCCCTAATCTGTTGCATTTAAATGATTTTTACTGCCAAAATAAGCTTCTTTTTTTACCTGTACTGGTTATAGGTGTTGGTTTTATTTTTTTTTAAAGTCATATTGTTTCATCATTTGTGATTGTGTTTCAAGGTTTGTTTGAAACTGCCACGCTCAATTGAAAACATCTACACTGCAGTTTGCACTTTCTCCAGAAGTTTTATGAGTACCATTTTGTTATATAATTTTGCATAAGTATGGTCTGTTCATAAATGCATTTTTAAAAACTGTTTAGTTTGCCCTATATCAATAGGGCCTTGAGTTATCACAAAGAATAATGTACCAACATAAATTGTGTTCGCAAGAGCTTGTAGTCACATTTTCTTTTAAAGTAAACCCTTTTTTATAGGTTAATAAAATATTCGCTTCAGGATAATCTGCTCCACATTGTTGAGCCCTGAACTTGTCAAACTTTATTCAAAGAGCCTTTTTGATTACCATGAATGGATCTGTTATGATTCTGTTGATACTTATTAATTTTATTTGCAGGTACTCAAGAAAACTTTCTTTCAAGGTAAATTTTTAAGAATTTTGTACACCTATTCATGATCATTTAGTGATTTACATGAATCAAATCAATTCATTATTTACGACAGAAAAAATTTCATTCTA
>BMAT01002453.1:80017-91159 GCA_019649035.1 Elysia marginata | reverse complement strand
AACAATCTTAACTTGGTTTATAGTCTTGTATTATGTTACGCATACAACCACTCCTTGTGCTTCTTTCCTATGTAACAATACGTGTTTTTCGTATTTATAACAACCTGTTTCTATCTATTTATGTAAACATACATAGCGTGATTTTTAAAACCCCAATCAATGTTTAAGGATCCTTACTATATAGTTATGCACACCCACACCGAATGGAATAGCTCCCGCTGCGAGAGGAAATTTTACGCAATAAATAACACACAATATTTTTATGTATCTCTCTCTTCTATATTTTGCATAATTATAAGCCACAGAAAGACAAATTTGAAGCCGATCTCTCAATGGTCGTTTCTTTTTCAAAATTGATTTGAATTTATGATAAATGCCATTTGAAAATTTTAATTGCTTGTGTGTGGGCATTCTTCAGATCCAATAAAGGTTTAAGAATTACATAAAAGTGATCGAATCAAAGAAATAAATCTAGACTTTTACTTCTAGTAAATAATAGGCTATTCTGAAACTAAATCTTAAATTTTTTTTAGAAAGTATTCGCTCCTCCCCCCCCTCTCTCTCTCTTTCTCCCTTTCTCCCCTCGTTCAACCAAAGAGAAACCAGCTACACTGAGATAACTACCATGGTCACTTGATCAAGGACTAACGAGTCCAGTCCAGATTCCTTATGCGTGACATGCATACTGACAGACCAATTGACCTTGTCTTCTTACCATTCCTACCATACTAGCCAACATTCTTGGATGCTTTTTTTCATCACATTTCCCTTTCCCTCTTCCGCGGATTCTATATCCCCTACAATTTCTAGAGATGTGTGTCCAGATTCCTTTAAACCATCCGCGTGGTAGTTTCGGTCTCGATCTTTTCAATAAAATATTGTTTTTATCTTTTGTCTAATGTTGTCTGGAGTAATGACGCAAACAAATGAAGAATTTTTCTTCTCTTCCGGTTCAACCATCATTATCGTCAACATCTCGATGGTTCTCTGCGTTTTCTTCTTCTTCTCCTTCTCCTTTTTCATCTTCAACCATTTATGCTGCTGCTGCTGCTGCTGCTGCTACTACTACTACTACTACTGCTGCTGCTACTACTATTTTGCTGGTGTTACTGCTACGACAACGGATGAAAATATAACAAATAGCTACTGCTAAAGCTACTGCTACTACCGTTGTTTGCAAGTATTGTACAAATAATAACAAGGCACTATAATTATAAAGATTTGGCACTCATAACAGCTTTGCCAATGCCGCCGCAAAATATATCTAATTATGTTACTATAAAGTCTTTACACATTCATTCTCAGGCCCATTCTCAGGAGTACGGCATACCTAATTATGCTCCCCTTAAGAAGACAGTTTCTGGTGAGATTAAAAAAAAATGGTTTCAATTTCTGTAATTTTGCACACGCCTAACTTTGTAAGCAGACGTCTTCAAAATACTAGCAACCTTTTATTATCAATTTATATGAAAACCAAATTTAGGACATCATTTCACAGAAATAAAATCCATTCCACGACCAAATAACAATAGCTTTTGCTGTAGTCACAGTCCGACCTTTGGCCCGTTACGAGACTTATGTGAGATGGAGCCAAAGTAAATGGACATGGCAAATGAAAAGAAAAAAAATGCAGGTAGAGGGATTTGCCTGTATATCATGTAAAGCTCATTCGAAACGGTGCATATCGACTTATCCACGCTAGTGCGTTCGCCCAAAAATAGGTGTGATTCATTATCTTGTCCATCGAGACGTCGTAACGAATGAGGGCCAGGTAGGGTCTCGTCGCGACCGATCTATCTCGCTTAATCTGGCTCTCTGTCAGAAGGGGATCATTAATAATTTCTATCGGTAAACCGTCCTGCCAGTTTTAGTTGCCGCTTTGTATTATTAGAGGTCATGGACGTTAATTTGTGCCTCCATTTTTAAGATGCACCTCCAAAATTTGCTGAAATTTTATCTTCAGGACCTAGCAGGTTTTCCGTTTCAATAAACCCTACAATCATGAGAAGGTTTGTGTGCAACATCCTGGCGAGATATTTAAGCTATTAAAAGAACTTAAGTTTTTAACTTAAGTCAAAGCTATGGGTTAAGGCGTGAAGTAATCGAAGTTCAGGCACCAATCATGATTTTATTTATGGCTTCCCGGGAAAAAGTTCAATGAAACGTCAATTTTTAGACATTCCTATTTGGGGGCAGGGTGACGAAATAAAGTTTCTTTACAATCACATTAATGAATGCACTCGTTGAAATATAATACCATTTACATTTATCTGTATTTGTTCACCCATAGCTTTAAAAAGGAATGTTGTTCATGTTGAAGTTTAGGTACGTTTTTAATATCACAAAAAAACTCACAATCATAAGATACAAGTAACACGTTTTTCTGATGCATATGAAAAAAAAACCCAGCTTCTATTTGTGCTCTCCTTGCACTGGGTACCGATAAGGCACAAGCCGGTCTGTCTTACCGAATCTGTGTCTCAAAATGCTTGTCATGAAGATAATATTGCAGAGCTTGAAACTGCCATTAGAACTTCTTATAGACCGATGTGAACCGGCGAAACATTTTCAAATTGACCGACTCAGTAATTAAAAATGACGTTTCACTGTTAGAACAACTTGCCTGTGCCTGGTAATCCTTACATTTCATGTACATGTACCTTTTTAAATTTCAATCAATAGTCAACGACCTCGAAACACAGATATTGATTACTGACTTAAGAAGGTCTTCAGCGGCAAGTTTTGTCAATATAATAGGGTTACTTATGTTTACTTTGTATCTCTGTGCCTCTCTATGTCTTTGTCTACCCCCTCCTCTCATCCCAACAGCTGCTGTTGTCAATGAAATGAAAAGACCCACACAAAGAATTTAGAACACACAAGAATGAAAGCTTACAGAAGTAACACCTGCATCTTATTCTAAGACTACATAATAAAGTGTCATATGTAACTAACTAATGTCATTTCCATGATATTTTATTATATGTCAAATTCGTTGTTTATTATTATTATTGTTATTATTATTATTATTATTATTATTATTACTATCATTATTATTATAACTATTATTATTATAACTATTATTATTATAACTATTATTATTATAACTATTATTATTATCATTATTACTATTATTATTATCATTATTAATATTTATTATTGTTATTATCTTTATATTATTATTATTATTATTATTATTATTATTATTATTATTATTATTATCATTAACATCTGCATCTATAACTGGATAATAAAGTGTCATAATTATGTAACTAACTAATGTCATTTCTATGATACTTAATTATATGTCAAATTAATTATTTATTATTATTATTATTATTAATATTATTATTATTATTATCATTATTATTATTATTGTTGTTAATATTATTATTGACACTAATCCGTCTATATATTATAGTTAATATAATTAATATAATTAAGTTTGTCATACAATTCTGGCGTTTTTAGATGGAAAGTTGTTGAATTTGTGTTTCTGCTGGACAACAACTGGCTCTTATCTTCTGCTTCAGACTAGTCTTTTTCTCTGCTAAATATAAGAACTGATATGAATTTTAATTGCTCAACTTTGCTTTTGGCAAACGTTCAATCACCAGTGCCCAGTTTTTATTTCAAATCAAGACTTTTAGAAACTGGTCAAATTGTCGTACATTTTCTTTATTTAAATGCATGATATAACGGAACCTACATGTTAAGTGAACCTAATAACATGTCAAATTATTGCATATCACAACCGATAGATTAAAGCTCTTGGTCATAAATAGAGGTATTGCTCGTGTATTTTGTAGGCTTGTATTTGTAATAATATTTGGTTTATCTTATTATCAGAAAGCAAATACGGCACTGTTTGAATGCACAATTATAACATACACACCACAAGCAAGCAAACAAGATATACATTGCTTAAACAGTCCTCACTAGGCATGGTTTATCGTAATTCTAAATGTGATTATCATAATCATTATGTTAGAGGTAGATATAATGGCTTTACTCACATAAACTTCTGGCCGAAACAATCCTGTCTCAAGACTTCCAATGCCACAAATAAGACCCCGAGGGCAGATAGTTGACGAGTGAACATTTTTCAAACTTTGATGAAGGATAAGAATAAAGCAGCCTTCACCCAACTAAATTAAGAAGTTTTTATAGAACAGGAATGATTTTTGTAATTTAAAGTATTGTAACCTCTGGAAAACTGTGACACTGGAACAGGAAAAGACTATTTTTTGAAGACTACTTTTAAAAGTCTTTGGGCCAAGCAAGAGAAAGTGCTAAGTGAAGATAAACTCAGATAAAAAAAATGCTTTTTTTTTAAATTACAAAATAGATAAGGATAGGTAAACGCATGAAGAGTATAAAAGTTCGCTTGAAGCTTAATGTTAAGAAACAATCGATGAGACCTAATCTAGACCAGTGCACAAAGCACAATACTATTATGTACTAAGATTTTGAGGCTGTATTCTTTTGAAGTTGTGACGGTCGGGCTTCTAGCAAACGATTGTTGACATTGTCACTTAGATCCTATGTTTTTACTGAAGACAGAGGAGAAGGAGATTAGTACAGCCTGCACCAGGATGCTCGGCAGAGTGAAAGGTTGACTTGAACTTTTTGTTTACTTCTATTTCTCTCCTCTTTTAGCATCGGTGTCGCCAATCTCTTTGTTAGCGTTTCATGAAATGTTAATTTTTATTAATTTTTACATTAAAAAAAAATTCCGGACATTTTATAAAATTTGTAGCCGTCTCCGGGACCTTTTTCCGAGACCAATAAGTATATCTGTAAACACTGAAAGCTGATCTATAATAGTTCCATTGAAGCTCCTTTTTGCGTGTGTTGGATATGGTTATAACAAAGGAGAAAATATCATTGATTTACATGTATCTTCATTTCTCTCCCCCTTTTTAAAAGACGAAGAAAACGAGAGGGAGAGAGAGAGAAACAAACAGGCAGATTGAGAGAGCGAAATTAAAATGGAGGAAGGAAGAGAAATACGTTGATTGCTACAGGAGTAAGCAAAAAAAAAACATAAACAGCAACAACAACAAAAAAACAACAATATAAAACGACGATTCAATATAATTCTCTTTAGGACAAAAACAAAAGAATTTTCTATAATGAAACAGTCTTAGAACAGAAGGCTAGTCATGCGCCTTGACAAGGAAAAGAAAACGTAACTAGAAACTTCAGGTCCCATCACGCGAGAACACTAACATAAAAAGTAAACATGCGAATAACAAAGAGAGCGGTTTGTACCAGTATTGGGCTGTCCGTGCAGCGACAAATAAAATGCTGAAAATACTTCGTGAAAAGGCAAAACTGTGTTCTCGCCTCTCTCTTGAACTGAGCGACCTTGTTCAACCATTGGTGACATTGTCGCTTAGACTGAGCTCTTCACTTAATGAAATTCAGGGGCAAGTAAACTTTCTAATAAAGTTCTGACATTCAGAATATTTAAATTTAGATCTCGTACGATATTCATTTCTTTTCAAATCTCATGCTGTAAAGACTTCCTAAGTAGACAACGCTGTCACCTTTCATTGAAGGCCTTCGCTTTTAATATTTTTCTTTGAAATAAAGGTATCGTTTGGTTATTCACTAGGGCGTCCGTAGTTGAAAGCTCTTTAAAGCTATAGGCCTAAGTTTTTGAGAACATGTTTTGTAAAGCTTTGGTCCGAGATCAAAGAAGAGGTATTGATTTAAAAGCCCCCTACAGATACGTATTGATTTCTTTAACTGTATCAATCTATAATAACAGTTCACGGAAAAAGCGGCTCTTGAAACCTGGTTTTACCTATCAGATTTTAGGCTCTCAGTTTTAAGATTTGTGAAAGAAAAAAAAACAACTAAAAATTCCCAGCCGAAGAGGAACTGTGAAATGAGGCAGAGTTCTTTCATATCTAAAAGCAGTGCAGGTCAAAGTGTGCGTGGAATGGTTGAACCTGAAGAGTAAAATCCATTTTATACCGCCTGTCTTTAAATGATTGGGTAAAGTGCTTTGTAATAAAATATTGACTCATTTCTTTATTAAATTTTTGACAAGGTTAACGAAAATAGAGGCCGAAAGAAGCAGTTTTTACACCCAGAGAGAAGTGGCAATATTTCTAATTATACTACTTGATTTTTCACTGTCTATGTTTGTTTAATGGAAGAAGAATTTAAATCTTGAAACTATAATATTTCAGAACACATCTATTTTTCCTTTGCTTTATGTGAATTTTAGACAAGGTCACTTTAGGAAAATTTAAACATCGGCATTAGCAGCAGCAGCAGCAAGTAGCAGCAACAACAACAAAAACAACAACAATTACAAAACAACAGCCATTAAAACCTGCTGAAACATTCTTGCACAAAACAAATCTTCGGCCTGACATCTTTTGACTTCTAAGTTCTAAATAGTTCATAGGAGGTATGAATCAACTTATCAAGCCACTGTCGCTGAGACTATTACGAGATAAAATGAAGCCATCGTTTGCATAGACATGTATTCATGCATCTCTTGGCAGAACATTAGGCTACTAAAAATCAGTGCAGTGGCTACACATAGGGATCCCGTTATCGAATCAGGGTTGACGACAACCTCTCAAGATAGGCGCAACAGGTCACCAAGTCTTACCTGCCATCTCCGCCTGCTGACTTTTCTCTCGTTTTCTCTCTAACGTTAGATCTAAATCTAGGTCTAGATTAGCACCTAGAAAAGATTTAGATCTAGACTGTTTTCTCTGCTTGCAGCTGCTGCGGACCTGCGGTTGTGCATGTTTTCGTGTTAGCTCTTTTTTCAGGAATACCAGGATGAACTAGGTCGAGCGCACGACCGGATGTTTTCAAACTCGTGATGCAAGATAGGATTTCTATAAAGAGTGAGGCATTTTGTCTTATTTCCCCTTTGCGATCGTTAAAATATACTGTACATATATTATGTAACAACAACAATATCAAAGAATCCTTGCGTCGAAAGTTACACATTGATTTCTCTAATTGAACTTGGAGAATTGACCCGTACGAAATTAGCAACTTGTCCTCCGCCGCTATAACTGCCACACTGTTTATGTATTCCCAAGATATTATCGTAAGGAGGGAAAAACTCAGTTAATAAATTTTTTACCGGCAGTTTCTATATTTCCAAACGACTCAACTTGAGACCTTTTTTTTTTTTCAACATTATTTTCACAAATACCAGATTTCGTGTCTAAATGAAAAAAGCGAATCCTAAAACTAAGGCAATACCCGTTTCGAACCTGCTTCTTGAAGTCGCAGTATACTATATTATAGCTGAGCGAATGCGAGTGTCCGAGGGTCACCAGCCAGGCCATTCTACAAATGTTCATACCGAGAATAATAATTGTTCCTGACGCAGCGTGCTTAACTTGTCAAATCCCAGCACACGAAAATGGCATGACCTCAGCCAAGCCTTTGTTATTTATGACACATGCATGTTTCGCGGTGAAAGAACCTTACAAGAAACTGACTTGCTCCTGTTTCGTCCTTGTAACGTTTTATTAATTTGTAGCACGATTCGTCCTAGTTCCACTTTAATATGTTCATCTGTCCTTATAAAACCAATAACTTATCAAGATCTCTTTCTGGTTTTACAAAACTTGACTATTTCTTGCCTCGTTTACTGGTATTCCTTTACAATTGCATCTTTTCATCTCTGCCATAAGCGTTGCCGTCATAAAAATCAGCTATCAAGCTTAAGGTGTAGTTACACGAACCTTTATGTTATTCTAATAATTTCACGTGTTAGTAGTTAAACCTCAGACTAAGCAATAAAAGTTGATATAGACAGACCCAATATGTGGACCCTTGCCCTCTCTTTTACACAAACTTTAACATCTATATCACTTTGCATTCGAAAGATTCTCACAATTGCTTTGACGTTTAGCTTTATAAGTATGCCACTGCCATATTATATCATTTAGCTCTCACTGCTATAACTAAAGTGTGATCGTTAACTAAGTTTACCCAGTACTACCTGTCATTACGTTTTATGACACATGCAACAACAAGGGGATGAGCTTTGTTGCTCTTTTCAGATAATTAGCAATAAAGAAAATGTGTCTCTCGTTTAACTTTGGTTCCACCATTAGTGATGTTTAGAGAATAGACAGATCAGGTGTTGATTTGGCCGACACCCCTGACAGGTCTGTGCATGACTGATGTAGAGGGAAACGCCGATGCTTCCCTTTATTGATTGACCTTTTAACCTGTCAGTTTTCACGACAGTTTAAAACCACCTAAGCCTCCCGGTTATACGGCATGTCAGTTTTCAGCACTCCTGTCTTAGTTTTTGTTTTGGAGATGGCCGCCGACTGCCTGAAATCTCCGGCAATATTAAAGTAGGATGAAACAAACAAACAAACAAAAAAAGCAGGCCTGCAGTTATAAAAGATCTTTTTATAGATTTACGGCTCACCGCTGCTTAAATGTGTTGTTAATACTGTTGGCATTAACCTCTACAATTATGTAGATAGAAGACAGTGACTGCTGACCATAATTTGAATGAGGAATCATAGAAATATACAAGATGGTACCCTCACAAGTAGCCCATCTTTAAATGTTTTACCGCAGCGCCTAAACAAATCTTGAGAAATCTGGATCGTGATCAGTCTCTATTACCCACAGAGCCGGAGAAGTGGAGGGGAAGGGGGTTGTCAAGGTTGCTACGTGCCTTGAGGGACATTCCATTTAATTAATCTAGAAGGGGAAATCACTAGTAAGAAATTAATCAGTCATTATAAATGAAAGTTCGTTGAACTCTGTTGTGGTGTCCTTTGGTAACTGCATTTTTTGTTATATTGCGCTGTTCCAACCCCTAGAAACCTCACCACACCCACTGCTTCCTGGTCTTACCATCTCTCTCTCTCTCTCTCTCTCTCTCTCTCTCTCTCTCTCTCTCTCATTGTCCTCTCTTCTTGTGTGGTTATCTTCTCTTCCGCTCTCTTTCTATCTATTTCCTCTCTTTCTTCAGCGCTTTTTCTTTTATGAGTTCCTTACCCCCTCTTATTTCGTGATTCCTTTCTCCTCCGCCCTCAACCCTCTCTATCCCTCTTGTTCTCACCCTTGAACATCTCATTCTCTCAGCAAAATACTTTGGTCCCTTCTCTACTTTCATGTAAAGCGCCTTGTTTAACTTTTTACAGCTGCCCAGTTATGGGAAGTTGAACGACCTTTGAATGTCCACTAAGTGACCAGCAGGCATGGCCTTGTTAAGGGATGATGGGTGACAAGCTGGACAACTCACTCATCATGTGTCATCAGTAAATTATTCTTTCCTAGATCTAGTCAAGCTTTCTCTACACTGGGCACCATCTGGTCGGCATTTCGCCCTTCTGCATCAGTCATTGATAATTCTCTTTATATACCACCGCAAACTTAATAAAACTTGTTCTAATGTACAATATTCACGAAGTACCTAGAGGGAGTTCTTAAAAATAAAACTTTTAGGCTTTTTTTAATAACCGCTACCAAGGTGCTTGTATTTTACCAAGAAAAAATCTTCTATTTAAAAATCTTCTATTTTTTTAAAGTTAGTCTCCGCAAAGACAAAGATTTGCTTAATAAACATGTAAAAACCTCCTTCGCTTCGGTTTTTTTTCTCAATCTATTGAACCCAAACTTTTAAAAAAATTGCTGTTCACTCAAACCCCGTAAAAAGGGAGAGAATGCGCTTAGACTTCTAAAAAATTTCTTTTACAGAGTTTTGAATGCTTAAACGAAAACGAAATAACGTTTTGATGTTTTATTACTTCTTGGTGCTTATTAGTTATTCAACATGTAAACAACACCAATTTTATGCTCCATCCCACCCTAAATTCTCAATATCATTTATCTCTCTACATTCCCCATAACTTCTTACACTAAATATTAACTTAAGTTTGAGAGGTTTAAGCTCAACTACCTTTCTCGAAAATAAGCACAAATATAAATAAATAAAAGAAAACAAAAATGGGTTTTATGCGTAGTTACATACAAATTTAATATCAACAGATAAGGATCATTGTATCGGTGTTGTATGATAACTATCCTTTTATAATATATGGAAAAATCTTATCACATTGTGTCCAAAGCGTGAATTCATTCTGAATGACCAATTTCAACCCCCATATCCTAATATACAGAAATTGACCCCATATTAGTTTTTGCAGGTGTCAATAGCAACTTTTTTGTTGTTGTTTTTAATGCAACGAAAAGTAAACAACTTACGTAAACATTGCCCATCTTACGTTAGTTCCAAATTAAAGCCGTAAAAACCACAACCAAACATCTTTTTGACCGAAGCAAAGGAATGAGGTAAGCTAGCGGTTGCCAAGTGCCTTATTATCAAGGCATAGATATAGGTATTATTATGTCTATTGGGAAATGGTTGGTTGCGTTTTAAAGAGAACCGAGCATTCAGAACTAATAACAACAACAACTAACCTAAATTTTTCAATTTTCGTTCATGTATTTATTCTGTATTTTACATGCATGTAGTCATGACACAGGATTAACCTGATTATTTTTCTCCTAATTCGAAGAATTAAAAGATGTTTTCTAAGTGGACACTTGTGGATTATCGGTTGACGTGTCCCCGCATTATAACCGAACCTCGCAAACAGAAATTGACATTTTCCCTCTCTTGTCGAAATAAATATTTCTCATTACGAAAAAATCATATACATTTATGTAAAACCATTTTTTAATCTTCCTTTTACCTGAAAATTTCCTGTTTCCGTATCTCATGCTCTTAAAAATGGCTAAAAGTTAGAGAAACGAATCTTAAATTGTGAATAAACACCCAAGGGGACGGTAACTTCGCTATGTATTGGAGATATGAATATTATGGCTCTTCAAAAATTAGCCACACCAATGTGTGTTATTTATCAATCCATAACATATAAAAAAAAAAACAGTACGTTCTGTCATGTACAGTTTTTGTCACTTAGGTTCGTGAAGTAATACTACTTTACTGTATTTTGTTATTTAATCGATTTTGATGATGGCATAAATAAACAACCCCTGTCGTTGCCGTGATATAATAACTGCCATTGATCACAGCTGTGACAGGTAGATCCGGGAAGATTACGAATGTATGAGAGAGAGACACACACAGAGAGAGACAGAGAGAGAGAGAGAGAGAGA
>BMAT01002453.1:26565-40635 GCA_019649035.1 Elysia marginata | reverse complement strand
AGAAGAAGAAGAAGAAGAGAATGAAGAAGAAGAAGATTCCTATAGACATTTTTCCAACAAATGTGATGTCGTAAAAAGGCTACCCCCACCCAATTTTGTATTGACAAGAATGGTAATCCACCATTCTAGAGACATGCCATTAACCCTGGTAATTTTGATGCTCAAGTATGAAGAACTTTTTTGTTTTAATGTTTTAGATATGTGTGCTACCAAAAATGTAGACCCAGATATCACTAAAAAGTTTTCACTACTAAGAGTAATTTTTGCTTGCAGGCCTTCCAGAGACCTCCAACGGCATGTCTCATTCAGCCACGGGCCAAATAGATCTATCTACCCCTCAGCTGCTCTAGCTAATACTGCAGTAGTTTCTACTCCGTAGTTTTAAATCCACATACCGATATAACATAAAATCCTGCTATAGACTCAAGATCTAGATGTATGCCATCAAGATTAATTTGGCAGTTGGAACTCACGGTTTAGGACCAAAAGAGAAGGTTGGAGAGAAATAGATAGACAGCATGTACAAACAGAGATGTGAAGACATAACGACATCGCGGGCACTTTACTATTTCTTAGATTGGAAAGTTCTTTTCTTATAAATCCAAAAATTAAATGAATTTTCTCATTCTTATTCTAAGATTTGGTAGAACAAGTGTCTTTTTTTGTTTGAGAAGTTATTTGAAAAGAAAAACATATCACGTCTATTTTTAGATTGTAGTTTATAAAATATAAAATTTTTGGCGAGGGTAAATGTCCTCGCAGAGAAACCTCTTTTTCTGTGGAGAGTTTGTATCTGACAGTGTCTTCAGTCAAGGGTTTTGGGAACTTTGAAGCTTGCCTGATTGAATATTAATTGTTTTTTAAATAAAAGGCAAACACCAACTTTTATTGAATTTATGAATCTATATCAATCTATCCATTAACCAACCAAATTGCAAATCAATCCATGCTATTGGTACAGTTGTGTTACCCTAATACCCGGGGCTATAAAAACCATTTGGAAATGGGGGGGGGGGGGNTTACAAATTTCTTTACACGGCCTATCCGGAAGGCTAATTTTTTTTCAAACTTATTGAAATGTTGCCTATTTCGCTGGATGGAAATAAATTGAGGATATATTGTGTAAATTATCTCAATAAAATTATAGAGCCACAGCACTGGTTTTTACGCTTTAAAAATGACATCGTTTTTCTTTCAAGTGTGGGACGAAAATGGTACATTCATTCAAAGAGACGGCTGAAAACACTTTGAGAAAAGTAATTAGTACATTTATACCAAGAGACTGTTGTCAACATGTCACCTGCTCATGAGTGCTTGTAGAGATTTTGAACCGTTGACACACCTTTCGAGCAGTAATTGAGTTGGGGTGTGTATTGTGGAGGTGTCTGTTTTTAGACCTACAATATAACGCTTCAGAAGTATGTCCGTGCGGTATACTACCGGAGCTTGTTTGGCAAAAGTTCAAGAGGTCCGTGGTGTACAGTCTATTTGATGCTGATCAGTAATTCAAATTAGCTTCGTCTCCCTAACGACAACGTTAGAGAGTTCAGCCAAAGTCATGGCTTAACCTACTAAGACCGAGAATTTTAATTACTTCCTTATTGTTTACACCTTTCAAGTTTCAAAGGCTTGACAAATTCAGGAATTAGTCTTAGAGCACGAAGAGAACTTTTCATGATTGAGAACGTGGCAAACTTTTTTTTTCTTGACTGCGAGTTTATTTTACCGAACCCGTACTTAAGAGTTAGCAGATAAAGTCTCGAACACACTCAGCCTTTTTCAACAATACTAAAGTGGGGATCAAGGTCAGATTAACAACGAATAATGGCACTGCTAATCTATTTCTGTTAAATTTTAAGAAGTTTGGGTTCTGAGTGCTCAAGGTTGAGTAATTTAACCTCCTCTGTCTTCTTTTGATGTTGTCTTTTTTCTAGATAATTATCCTCTGTGTCCCCTCTTTATCGTCTTCTTCATCTTCTTCTTTAAAAAAAAAACAACAACAACTATTCCTTCCTATTGTGTCGGCAGATTCAAGTCACACCAGCAGAAACCCGTGGGACTCGTGGCCGGAACCAGGAGTCTCTCAGAAGACAGTGTTTTCTCCCCTGAGCCGCGGGAAGCTCCCATCGGTTCCTTCCCCAAGTCGGCAGTCTCGGAGGAAAGTCTTCCAAAATCAGCTTTCCAGGTGAGACGGTGGCCTCAAGTTTATTTCCTCTACATCTAATAACACAAACCGGGTGAAAAATAATATGATTTGGTCTTCACCATTCTGTGAACAAAAGGCTCTAGACTAAGCATAATTGGCGATTTTAAAAAAGAGCAAAATTTAATTTATCAATAATTCATAAATCGTAGCATCACCGTATGTCACAATGATGGGCTTTTAATATCGAGTGTTTCAAAACGACCAGATCACGCGAAAATCCATCACAACATAATAAGAGCCTCTACGCTAATAGTAAACCTTAAAACCTGATAGTGGATTTTTCTTCTCTGTTATTTCAATTCACGACTGAAGCGTACGATAGCTTGAGTGAAAATTCGGAAAAAGTCTAAGCGTAAAAAAAAAGAAAACCAATCGCTATGCGTGGCTAGAAAGGACAAAAATACGTTTCCTCTTGACCGTGATTAGAACCGTGGACACGAAAGGAAGCAAACATCAGTTTTCATGGGTTGAGCAGCGATATTCTTCTTTAGCCTTCTAATACGGTCTACGGATATACATATAATTTTTCCAGTATCAGAAGATCGTTTCAACTTGAGGTTGTCTTAAATAGAAATATGTTGGACTATTTTTACGTGATAAAACTAATCAAACCGATTACATAACCATAAAAAAAAACCTTCGAATTAACGCCATACAAAAAATGCACGATCCGAATTAGCAGTGGTTTACTTATACGTTTTAATTCTTTTGAAAATTCTTTAAGCGGCTTTATGCATAAAAAAACTAATAAAACTGTGAATGCCGTTTTCCACACGGCAGACGATACTTGAAGAAGAAAACAACTCAAAATCAGCACAAACATGGCATTTCAATTTCTTCACCCCCGTCATGGAACTGAAAATTCAGAGAATTGTTCTATATTGTGAAATCTTGATTTCGTTTTTTAAATATTTAATATTTAGTATTGAACCAAAATTAATTTTTTCTTTTCTCATGTTTCCACTCACAGCGCGAATAAGCAATTTTGAGCGGAAAGTTAGTCAAAGGAGCTTTTCGAAACAATAAAATATAGGACCTTGTTACTTAATCTTGAAAAAAGAAAACCTAGTGTATTTATCATTTAAAAATGCGCTGTTTTTAAAAGATGGGTTATGTAAAACTCCTGACCATGCATGGTTTGAAAGTTCAAGAATAATAATGCGTGCTGTCCAAGACTCCAATAAATTATTCATTAGAGTCTAGCAGCGCCATGTCACCCCTGACCTCTGGTTTTTCGTTGGAGAGAAACCATTAATTTTTTAAACTGTATAATTATGAGCCATCACCAACCATATAACCTCTGACCTTTGACCTTTGAATGCCCTGCAGAGCGAGCTGCTGTCCAAGCTGAACAAAAGACGGTCTCAGTATTCTGATGACGACAGGGATGATGGCTTGCCCAGGAGCCCCGTGCCTCCGGTCACCACGGCTGACGTCATCATGGGAGCCCCACTGAAGGTGAGCGACAAACACAGAGCAAAAGAGAGATAGATAAAGTCAGAAGATAGATAGCGCTAAGAAGGGACTGGAGCAGATGTGCAAGTAGACAGGGAGAGAGAGAGAGAGAGAGAGAGAGAGAGAGAGAGAGAGNNACAGACAGACAGACAGACAGAGAGACAGACAGATAGAGCAAAACAGACAGATAGAGCCAGACAGACAGAGAGAAAGGCATGAAAATGACGAGATAGGCAGAGAATGAATAATCAAAGATGGATTAAACAGATGGAAGTAAGGTGAGAAACATTTAGACGTGTTGTCTCAAAACTAAGAAACAACAGGGAATAAAGGCTGATGAAAGAAGGAAATTGAGAAGTACATACAGTCACAGAGTAAACGAGAGAGAAAGAGAGACGGGTGACATGCAGACAGAGAGAGAGAGAGCAAATTATCTTGATTAAAATTTGAAAGCGAAAACACAAAAGATTCAGGCTTTGTGAACAGATGCCAGAGAAGGTCTTGAGGAAACCATCCTAGTCCGTATTACATGAGTCAGACAGGCTCTCTACTTTTCATTCTGCATAAACTTCTGCTCTCATAACTAGTCAAAACTCATTCATAACTTCCAAAACTAAAGATTTTGTTATGGCCCGGTGCAAATTATAGACGTGATAAAGCCTGCCTGATTAAGGAAATCAGAAATAAGCTAAGCATCGCAATACATAAAGAGTTACGTCGTAAATAAAGGTACTATTGTCAAACGTTGTTCAATTGTTAATTAACCTGACGTCATAGATCTTGGCATGTACCGCCTCTCTTTCCCAAACTAAAGAAGATTAGAGACGTAATATTACTAACATATCACTATTAGTAGAAAATATGCACACCCTTTTGCCCCCGCGGTGACGTTGGTCAATCTATCTCCCATTATGGATGGGGAATGTATGGAATGCTTCCGTCGCATTTCTTTTGAGCTGAAAATTAGAACAATTGGCTCACACAAAAAATGGATCTTATCTGACCTTACCCAAGTTAAGAAATTTAAAGTTTGCCACTACGCCTAGGTGAAAATATCGCACCGTCAGCACATCAGATAAAAAAAAATTTTGGTAAGAAAGGCTCAGATAAAAAAATAATAAGGGAACAAAAGACATTGTGTTAAAGACGCATATATATATACAGACAAAGAAACGAAGTTGCTGGGGAGAAAAAAAACGGACTTGGGCGGAAAGTGTGAACTTTAGTGAAAACTACTTGCATTGTTCGTGCTGTTTTCTCATATCTATTTCATTGTGCCATAAGGTACCGTATTAGTGCTTAAATCGTTAACGTGTTAGGAAAAACTATGAAATCAATCCTATGAACATCCAAGAGACTTGTGAAATCATAAAATAAAAACTTGGTCCCTTTTTGTTGTAACCTAGAACATCACACAGTCTGTGTGATGGTCTAGGTTGTAACCTTTCAACGTTGGGACTATAGAGAACTATCAGTTTTACCAATTATTATTATTATTATTATTATTATTATTATTATTATTATTACTACGACTATTGGGGATGGGCATGTTCCTAATATGCTCAGCCTAAGTAGGCCCCACTTGATTCATCCTCAGAGAATATTTGTAACAAAAAATA
This sequence comes from Elysia marginata, assembly GCA_019649035.1. Classification (NCBI taxonomy): domain Eukaryota; kingdom Metazoa; phylum Mollusca; class Gastropoda; family Plakobranchidae; genus Elysia; species Elysia marginata. The sequence continues at coordinate 35,355 of BMAT01002453.1, read as the reverse complement.
ATATACAAAGAGTTGCGACATTATTTGATTTCATTCGATGAAATATTAACCCCCGATCACTTGTTTTGAGCACCCCTGCACGCTAATGGCGCTATAGTGAACATGCTATCATTACGCAATGGTGGCACTGGAGCGAGGCTGTGGCAAATATTCTAATTCATGGAGTATGATTTCATAGTAGCCTAATGTCTAAAATTTTTTGTCGGTTGGATGTGTTACGAATACAACTAGAGTGGTTTTTATAACAATGGGAGAAATTATTCAATGTATTCCCCTTGACGCACAGCTAAGGGCAGCACTGTTTGAAGTGTAAATAGTGGTTATTAAGATATAGGGCAAACGTTTCATTCTTGCCAAGAGACGGTGGGTTGTGCCAGTAGACTTAATTTTTTAGAACGCATTTTACACACTTCGAAAAAATGACAGGCGGAAAAGCACGCATACACGGAATGGTTTTTCCCGCTTCGTTTTTTTAAGTTTAGATCTAAAATCTAGATGAAGGGTCTAAAAATAAGACTTACATCTAGAAATCAATTTAGATATAATCTAGATTGAGACCTAGACCTAGAAGATATCTTGATCTAGAGTCTGGATTAGGCATAGATGTAGCCTAGGTTTTGGGCGCCAAGTTTCTTCCATTTACTATCTACGTGTCATGCCTTCTTCTGTTTAGCTTTAGGGCTTAGGTTCTGCGTGTCTAGTTTTCTAGGGCGTCAAGGTCACTTTTCCCCTAGTTAAATTTCAATGGCTAAAGCATTTCACCATAAATGCGCGCAAAACAGAACTGACATTCCGATCATTGAAAAGTTTTCCACTCTTGACTCTCTATACAAATATAGCTTCTTATCATTAAAAAGTTCTCTTTAAATGGAGAACGCCTTGATAATTTCATCGTATTTTTCAAATCACTTGTATAAAACAAGGATGAGTCTTAACGGTAACCCTGACTATCAGGGCCTTGCCATTCTTTTTCTGAGTAAAGAGTTGGTATATTTAGAAGGTTAGGTTTCTCAACCCAAGCAACAAAGTATGTACTCGCTTATCTTTTTCAAACAAGATCTTAGTTTTCGGGACGGCAAATGGACAGAATGGATCACTGTCGCCTCATGAGAGAGTCAGGAGATCTTTACCGTCATGCCAAATACTCCGAGATAATGGTGGATTGGATTCGGCAAATTCCTGATAAACATAATAGCATTTTACGAATGTGTGCAGGACTCAAAAATCTATGATAATTAAGTTTGACTACGTCCTTATTTAATTCATGTATGTCCCTAATTGAAAAAAAACCCGACTCTTTATTGGGTCGAAAATGTAAGACCTGGCCTTAAGATTCTCTAGGTCTGTGAAAAAGTGATTGCGCAAACTATTTAGTTCATAAATCTAATTTTCCATTATTATGTTTGTATAAATCTACTGGCCCCAGTGCCACCAAATTTTTTATCTGCTCGTTAAAATACCCTCAAGTAGGGGCCTACATTTTCACCCGTTCACCTTCTGAAGATGCTCTTATGCGAAATGTGTTTTTCACGGAACATTACAAAAATATCGAGTTTCTTTCGGGTGACCCTAATCGATACTGCACTAGATTCAACAAATATTGTAACATCTGCTATCAAGTCAAGTAAGTTATCATCTCACAGAATTGGATTGTTTGGTTTTTTTTTGCAATTTTTTTAATAACTAAGATACCATAAAATTATAAGGAATAATCTGGATGCCACTTTATCACTGTATGAACTTTCCTGACAAATACTCAGTCTAAATAATAAGCATTTCTTCGTCAGCACTAATATTTGTTTCTTGAGTTGAGGTCTTGTGTTCCTAAAGTAACGTTCCCGCAAATTTTACATGGCAGCTAAAATATAACCGCGTATACAAGTCTAGATGTATGTTTGGTCAGGAAGACACATGAGCTGATGACGCACATCTCTGCGGCAGAGCGTGTGATATACTGCCTCAGACGAGCCTGCCAAGACCTAGATCTAGGTGGAAACTCACACTGACAAGATAGCAGTCGATCAACGCGTGGATTAGATCTAATTGCTATGCAATTCAATCCACACAGTTGTGCCGAGTCGCTTTGCAAATTTATCGGCTTGGTATCTTGTCTAATATCAGTCTATGTCTCTCCGTTTTGCATTTCAGCCTAATAGCTTGCGAGTTATAAATTCTTTTTGTTCAATCTTTGATATAGTGGGTGTGGCTTTTTAAGATTGTGTCTCCTTAGTTTGTATGGTGGCTGGTTACGTTACTGGTTTAGCTCAGTTTTTATTATATTTTGTAACTTCAGTCATCGAAACCTTGGAAGATAGTACTTAGTATTTTAAAGAATAGCATTATCATAAGACCGTCATGAATGTAAATTGCTACTTGCTTGTCGTCTTTCACACACGTCTCTTTTGCTTTCACACAAAACAACTTACCCGACCAACACCTCGAATAAAAAAGGGTATTTTAACAAGGAAACAAAACCTAAAAACAGCAAAAACAACCCGAAATTGTTCTGGTGCAATTTCTATTCTCTGATTTTCTTAAGAATGCAGCCTCAAGACTCTATAAGCTACGCTTATATTAAACAATTTCGATTGGCATATTTTTTACACTTTTACTAACAAAAACATTTCGAGAGAATAGGAAAAAAACCCGTCCACATGATGTTCAATATTCTGTTGAAACAAGCGGATCTAAATGTCGTTGTTGGCTGAAGCTCTGCTGTGAGCTCCAGGCTCCAGACGCTGCTCGCTGACTGTTAATTATCTCTACATTGATTGCGCTCCTTGTGTCCTTGTCTTGTTTTCAGAATTGATTTCAGCGCGGCATTGCTATTAGTATACATACATATTGCCACGGGCTCGTTTGCTCGTTTGCTTGTTTGATAGTTTGCTCGCTGGTTTTGGGGATACCAGAGTTAGCTCATTTATGGCTGTCACAAACCCAACAATGTATTTTGCGACGTCAACAAACCGTTACTTTATTTCTTTATTTTCTGTAGGGACCTATATTTGTTGTGAGTGGAGAAGGGGGATATTTATTTGTTGATTCTGAATCTCTCCTTGTAAAGTTATGCTTGTTGATTTTGTTCCCGTTTTTTAAATATTTTTTGCCGCTTTCGAAGTTTACGAAATGAGAAAGGGGGAAAAGAGTGCGCTGGAAGCAGCCATTCCTATATGTCGAAGGTCGGAATCATACACTTACGCAGATATTTTAAATCAACTCCAAATTATATACCGTAAACCTTTAAATTTCGGCTTATGAAAATACGTAACTGGATATGTAATGCGTGCTTGACAGCACGTTTTTTTTCGAAGGAACGAAAAAGACCTTTGTCAGCCAAAACAGGACGATACTAAGGACACGAAGGAGTGAAAAAAGAAGAGAAGAATAAAGTCATGTGCCAGATGTCGGACTCATCAAAGCAGCGAGAAATTTTTTCCTCTTTTCCTCTTTAATAATGCAGCATCTCACAAATCGACGCAATGCTAATTGTAGCGCTGTTTTCAAACTTGTTTTAACGTACCAAGGGTTGTTTACATACTATTTATCGTGAACAATTCCTCTATCTTCTACTATGGTGTAGTAAGTGGTGCGCCTGCGGAGGCGGAAAAGGAAGGATAACAGCTCGAAGAATAGACGTATATAACTACTCAGTTCGACATGGGAGAACTTTCCTTAATCGATACCTCCTGTATACGCGAAGAAAGAATGAAAAAAAAACCGGATGTATCTATTTTTGGTGCTTACAAAATGTCTAACTTTACCCTGTGTTCATTTTCCATTGATCTCAAATATCTAAAGCGAGAGCGTTGCGGGTGGAAGATATGTTTGAAATAGACACAGAAAACCAAGGCGTGTGTTATTTCGATTGGGTTACTTTTGAAGAGGTAGATAGATAAACTACACCAATCTATTGTTTCTCTTTTAATACATAATCCACGAAATATCTGTTGCCATTCTAGTATGTAAATGAGATCCGCGAAGTACCATTCATCGGTAGATTTTTCAGTTTATACTCTCCAACGCCGAAGAGTTAGTAGGAATAATGAAACTGTGGCGTTACGAACACAGGATAATGAGCATTCAAGCTTTTTCAGATTGTGAAGAGATGTAAACTAATCTCTTGTTTTTGTTGTTTTGTTTGTGTTATGTAAGTCTCATCCTAACAAAACTCTTCACGATCACAGTTAAACTAAAGTACAGTTGGTTTCGAAAGGCCTAAACGTGATTGTGCTTTTAAACAGACTTTTTCGAAAGCATTATATTGCCCTTCAATGTTTGTTTTAATTTCAGCCTTTAATAGTTTTTTGCTTTTGATTTTCTCTATCTTGAACTTCGTTCTCTTGCTCTATTTTTCTCTATCTCCTCTCTCTGTCTCTCTCTCGCGTCTTCCACTCACCTCGATGTACTGGTTTTTAACAAAAAGCCACGATGGATGTTAGGTACAATTATTATTGTTTAGATAGTTTTAGGTGTTAGCTGGTTCTGAATTGCTATTTCTTTCTGCCAAGAAGTATTCTTCTATCTTTGTGTCGCAGTCATTCACTCTTCTCTGCTGCACACCAGGCCTGTCACTTCTCCACTCATACAGACCATTTTTATTCATTCTTTCGTCTCCCTATTCTAGTTCGCGTTGTGACACTTCTTCTGTTTCAAAAAAAAAAGAAAAAAAAAGACAGACACACGAAATGGTTATTCGTTCCTCTTGTTAAAGGCAATCGTGCCATTAATTTTTTGTATCTTCAATAAGCCAGTCTTATTCCCAAGGTTTTCTCAGTATCTTGACATTGACTGACTCTATTATCGCTTCTGATAATCCACGAAGATAGTGTTTTCCGTATGAGCAATACTTCGGAGAGCTTATTCAAAGAAGCAAAATAAGTTCCAGCGAGTTACATACAGTCTCTGTTAGTCTGTTTGCCACCTCGGCGCCAAGTTCACGAACTAGATCTGGTAGACTAATATATTATCTCTAATATGGAATGAGATAACGCACAAGGTAAATAAATATAAGCAACGCTTCTTTCCAAACAACATTATCAAAATAAAATACACGTTTAGTATAGATATTCACCTAAACCAATTCATGTACAAAAACTTGTAGAAACGTGTTTAATTTTGTTGTTAAACAATTGGTATAAAACAAATGACATGCACATAAAGTGTATCATTCTGTGGGTCCAATCATGTCTCGTAAATTTTGTATATTATCAGCATGTGGGCAACCCTTAGGACTCGTTGGCATAGGTGTAACCCCATATTTTCATGATGTGCATTATTTTAAAAGGTTGTCGGACTGACGCAAGTAGAATCGATTTAATCTAATCGACTGCAGCAAAGTACATGTACCGTCACTCTTTGTAAAATATACATTTGTCACTATTACTTATATCTTGCTTTAGGCTTCGCAAATATCAGTAGGCCTATTATACTATTACAGACATGAAAGTGATCGAGAGCTGATTTAATATTAAAGTAAGATTCTATTTCTCAAAATATCAACGAACCAAAAATAAGTTGACAGAGAAACAAAAAAAAATTTTTTGCTTTGGGTTTGATCCGTGTTTGGGAATTTTGTTGTCGGAAAAATATGTAATGCTCTAATCTTTGAAACCATGGAGCTACATTGATTTTAACTTCATGATAAAAGGCCTAATAATTCGAGATATTGTTTTTTTTTGTGTGCACAGATAGTAATAGATTTGTTACTGTCTTATGTTGCACCAAACTGACTAACATTTTTTAGTACTCTCTAAAAGCCCGCCTTCATTAGAGAACTCATTTGAGTTAACTTCATTTCAGTTTTTTAGTGTCTGTGAACCTTGAGCGCTGTAAAATTTAATACGCGTAAAGAAAATGTAACATTCATGGAATAATACAGACTTTAAGCAGCAACGCGTGAGTATGACGGGAACGTCTGTGGGTCTATTTTTAGAAACTGGTTTCATTATTTTTATAGTTTCCTCGATCTGCTTTCCCGATTTTCACGTACGCGTAGTGAGACACGGTGCGTGTGCCTAAGGTCTCTATTGTTATTACCAACATGTGACCCAGAGATCAATAAAGTTTACATTCATTTAATGTGTTTTCTCCCGTCGACTCTCTATCTCTCCCTGTAAGCTCGATGTGTAGGTGTATTTTTCTTTCTCTCACATACACACAGCTCTTTCCATCCGTTTCTTTCTCTTCCTCTCTCTGCCCCCATTGTATTTTTCTCTATCCCCGTTATTTCTCTATCTCTCTGTTCATCCATTCAGTGACTAATCACATAATTATGTTATGTTTTCCTCCATCTACCACTTCCTCTACCGGCATCACCTTCTTTGAACTTTTCCTCTCTAAATTGTTTTTAACATAGTGTTTGAGGAATGGGGCTATCACTGGAATCAGACGAGGAAGACTGTGAAAATGAGATCAGTGTGGGGTGAATGTGAAAAACATGAATTAGGAAGCTGTGCGCGTATGCGATGACAATGTTGAGGGGGGTTGGGGGAAGAGAGAGAAAGAGAGAGACCGACAGACAGACAGAGACAAAGGGGAGAGAGAGAGAACGGGGGAGCGAGGGAGAGAGAGACCGAAGAAGAGATAAAATGATTTACGGAAGCAGAAAGGGACATGGGATAGAAAAGGGTCTGTGATCGTGATATTTGATACTAGTTTAAAAAAGGAACAATAAGAAAGAGAACCTAGTTGGAAAGGAAGGAGAAAGAGTAAGTAAAAGTGAAGAGAAAACGGGTGAAGATAATAGCAGATGAGGGAGATAGAGGAATGAAAAGTTGGAAGAAAAGAAGAAAAAGGAGAGAGAGAGAGAGAGAGAGAGAGAGAGAGAGAGAGAGTACAAAATCTGCTTTGTTCTTGGCAGTGAGCGATGACTCACAGTAAGCATCCCCCGAGTCACCCAGACACCCAACTGAATCTCTGATTGATTGTCGGTTTGCTCACTGTCCTGTTAGTCTGGCTGGCATCCCAAAGAGACTCATTGCTTTCTCTCTGTCTGGCTCTATCTATCTTTGTCTCTCTCTCTCTTTGTCTCTCCTTCTCTCTCTCCTATAGTTCCTCCTCCTCCTCAATCACATCGTTCTTTCTTCCCTTCCATGTTAACTCTCCCTTTCTCAATTTTTTTTTCTTAGCTTTAGTTACGTTAGTCTATCATTTAACTTGGTCCTTTTTATCCTGTTTCGCTTTAGTTTCCTTTTTTCAAAAGCTAGTATACAATATAGCCTATCATTTCTTTATGGCGTGTGTCCTGTTCGTCTGGGTGAATGCGACTCTGTCCTCCTTTTTCATTATCTTGCTTATTCTCCCAGGAATATTTGCGTTTAAAATTTTTTAATCGTTTTTCTAGCCAAGGACTGCATGTCTCTGATGAATAAGATAATCTTTGATAGCCGATCTTTGGGACATTGTATGGAACTTTTGATTGGCCATATATCTTTATCAAGTACGTTGATTGCACCATGGCACATTCAAATGTTGATTTTATTAAATTCGTTCATAGATTGCAGGTCTCGCTAGAGTACAAGCAGGCCTAAAACTTCAACATAGATTTTTTTTATGATTGTGTATCTATGCCATGTTCGTTCTACCTACACCATTATTTGTGTATGTGTTTCAATATGTGTTTGACAAGCAGGGTTAAGCAGGCATGGGAAGACTTTGAAAATAAAGGTCTGCTATGTAGTTGACCGGCTTTAGTTAGTTAGATGAGAAATATCGTGATGCATGAAAAAAAAACAACCAAAGTTATTGTTTTTCATATCTGAAAAGGACATGATACATTATGATATACGGTGCCAAAATTTTCAGAATATACATGTAGTGAACATTCTGGCCTCTACCCTGATGGCCTTACACTCGTGTCAAACTCTAAATGTCTAGATGATATTTTTGTGGCAAAGCAGATTCGGATTGTTGGGGCTCAAGGAAAAAAAATCAGGGCCTGTTTGATGGTAATCCTCTTCTAGGTCTTGACAGTTTGAGAAAAGAGGAGAAACTCTGCTTGACAACTAACCATAGTACTCACCTTCCCGCTGTCATCTACTTGTTTCGTTCATTTTGTTAAGACTATAGCTTTGACATTGACAAATTAAAGAGAGTAAGAGAGAGAGGGAGAGAGAGAGATAGAGATAGGGAGAGAGAGTCAGACAGACAGATAAACAGAGATAGGGAGGGAGGTCAAGAATCGTAGAGGCAAGGCGATACGTGATATGCGAACACGGAGAGCGACTTTTAGATCTGTGGTCGGAGAATCAAAGTTATTTATGAAAACAAACTTTATTGAAATTCATTAGTACTCATTATTTTTCTCTCCGTCTTTTCTCCTCCTCCTTTCTTTCTTTCTATCTCTCTCTCTCTCTCATCTCTACACCAAAAGTCCTTTTACCAAAAAAAAATACCTCTATGATAAAATATGTTTAAAAAAATGAATGGCCTTTTTTAACTACCTCCACAGCCCCCAGGGAAGAAGTCTAGCAACAGAGATAGCGACCAGAGTCTTATCAGCGTTGATAGTTCCGAGAACGAAGAGGTGAGTGCCTGGGGGCTAGTATAGCCAGCTCGACTTCCGCACGCCCTGCGCGCACCATTAGTACATCTTTGTTTATGCCTTCTTGTAAAAATATCAACTGCGTTTTTTAAAGATGTATTTCACGTTTTCTCTTGATGAAGTTGGTCTTACTAGTTTCACTGTATGTACTGGTTGTAGAAGTGTTGGTGATGAGGATAAGGATCATGATAATATTTATAACAATAATGATGATGATAATGGTCGTGGTGGTGATCATAAGTTGATAA
>BMAT01002452.1:536496-572188 GCA_019649035.1 Elysia marginata | reverse complement strand
TCTTTTAATCTTGTTGTTAATATTACCCAACCTCATCCTTAATAAATCCTCTCTCCCTCTTCTCTTTGTTTGTCTAAATCTGTCATTCTCCGCGTATCCTTCATGTTTGTAAAAAAAAAAAAAAAAAAAAAAAGCTGAATAGCTCAAAACATTGAACACGAGTTTAATAAACGAACTCTGCCGACACGATGAAAACTCGGCTCATGCACCATTCCCTTAACACAGGTCCTTGAAACAACACTTAAACACATCCAGCCTAAGGATAAATAGTTCAGCTCCGACTCCGCGAAGAAGTATATCATCACTTTTTACATACGAATTTAAAAAAAATTCTTTTAATATCTCATAAAAAATGTAGTAAACAGCTACCTAAATTTCTTCAGGAAGCATAATAATCTCATAGAAGTTGTTCCTGTCGTCTTTGAAACTGATCATAACAGATAGATCAGTCGATGGATTTGAGAAAATCAGTATTGGTTTGTGATTGCTAATAAGAGGGACGCGGCATCCGTAAAAAAAAAAAAAAAACAACGAGAGAGAGGGAACGAGAAAGAGAGGAGGTATAGTAGAAAAGAGAAAGGTATAAAGAAAGCAAACATAATCGAAATCGAAAGATAAATAGACAGACACGGGACCACGCAGGGATAGGTAGTAAGAGGGAAAAAGAACATAATGAAAGGACAGGAGGTTTGAAAAAGGAAAGACAGAAATATACACAATTTGAGAGAGAGAGAGAGAGAGAGAGAGAGAGAGAGAGAGAGAGAGAGAGAGAGAGGAGTAAAAATTTTAGGCCCCTCCAAAGAATGCAGTACAGTTGCTCTACAGATTTAAGTAAAGTATCGAGATCATAAACAGAATTTAGCGACCTTGTTGTCCTTATTTATTCTATCTGGAATATCCAAAGTGGCTCCCAGCTAGATCCTGTGACACTCATTACGTGACATTATCTCCGTTTCTTCTAGTGGTGAGGTCTGGAACCGATATCTTTGTTTTAAAGAACGCAGCATTTTAGAAAAAAAGAACATCTGGCGTATTCAAGATAGGAATTGCCGCCGATGGGATGGTAGCCCGTTGCACTCGGGTAAAAAATAGAAAACTGCAAATGGCTTAGCAAAAACCTAAAAAAAAATTAAGAAGCACAAATTATTTTCCATTGTTTTAAAACAAGGAAAAGATAGTTTTAACAAGGTAAACCCATCTGTACGTGCGTGTGTGTTTGAGTGCCCGCGGGTGGGAAAACAAAACAATGTGTCTATAGCAATTAATCATCTATTATCAAATATTCGATTCAGGCTGCTTCTCTGCTTGTTAGTTAGTCTGTATGTCGTCATTATTCAATATGCTTAATATTTTCTAAGTAACATTTGAAAATCAGGGCAAATAAATGAAATTACAAAGCTAAAAATATACAAATCAAACGTTCGATCATTCCTTCTGTATGCTGCAGAACCACGGACAACAAAATAAAAAATAGAGAGCAGACTCAGGGGATTTGAAGGAAGATGTCTGAGAAGAATATTGGGCATTCGATGGGAGCATAGGGTCACAAATCAGAGGATAGTAGAAAGAACAGGGATAAACCCAGTTGCAGAGGAGGTTAAAACTAGAAGATGGAGATGACTCGGACATGTACTCCAAATGGATAAAAACCGCCACTCATTTGTAGCACTAACTTGGAATCCGCAGGGGAAACGAGGTAGAGGTTAGCCGCAGGGTACATGGAGGAGGACAGTGGACGATGAAAGATCAGGGGCTGACAAAACATGGAATGAGCTAAAACGGCTTGCCCAGAATAGGGGTGCTTGGAGAAATTTTGTTGGTGCACTATGCTCTTAGATAGATGTAGAGTAATCTGCACCTACTCAGAGGGTTCGAAAAGCATATTATGTATACTATTGTTCTTGCCCACCACAGTGGTTCATTTCTAAACGATTACCACTGTTCTGCCTACATAGAGAGTGTATTCGTACTTCTTAAACTTAAGGCTCGTTGTTCTTCTCGAAATTGGAACGTTGCTGGCGTCGTCTCATAAACAAACTGTCTCGTCCCATGTTACAGTGGTCTTACAGTTTTCCAGCCATGGTGTTGGCTGATTTTGATTTGACCCACGAAGGCCCGTGCCCATTTGTGGTGTTCTATTTGTGTAACCCAATGAAGTAGGTGCCCAATACACCTCACAGACATACTAGGAGAATCCCGGCGTTTCAGACAGATGTATACGGATAAAGCCTGAGCAGCTGTGTGGTTATATATCATACCAAGAGGCCAAACACATGATTAAACATCACATTAAAGAAAGGTGGCAAAATGGACATCCGCACCACAACAGACAGCATAGCTTGCATCGGATGTATAGGCAGGGCCGGCTAACTTTGTTGGGACCCGGACTTACCTCAACAGGATGAAGGCACACGTATACAAAACATACAAGATTGAACAGACTGACATCTCCTCTAAAGGAGAAGCTGCCGAAACTGCATAAGTCATATTACAAGACTGCCATAATTTTAGAATGCTTAGACAGGTAATTTGGACAAAACTCTGCAGAACCACTCAAGAGCCGAAAAAAGACAAACAACTTCATCAACCACATGGGTGGTCAATTACGGAATTCGACAACAAGACCAGGAAGAAGAAAAAGAAGAATAGGGCCTAGAGTAAGCCTAGGGTTGAGGTATAAAGGACTGGCTGCACTGACGAAACTTAAAAATATTCCAGATGTTGGTAACCTTTGCGAGATCGAAGAAAATTGCTTTTAGTATAATGGCTTTAAAAACTTGTGATACGTCGAGGTGCTTTTGTCCAAGACAAAGAGAAACAACTAAACTTATTTAACTTGAAATAGGACATTTGAACTATGTTTATCCTCTCAAGTGATAATGTCCTTATTTTTTCTCAATTCTATATATACCTGCAACTAATCCTTCCTAATGTCCATGTCACACCCATAAAAAATTCCAGATGGTGGTAATCTTCCAAAGATCGAGGATATTTTGTTTTCAGTACTTTGACTTTGAAAACTGTTGATGTGTTAGGGTGTTTTTTGTCTACGACAAAGAGAAACAAACATAAACTTCAGTTAAAATAATCCCGTTGTGTCATGTTTATAGTTACGCTCTCAACTGGTATTGATTTGTCCTTATTTTTTATTCTCAATTATTAAAATCTACAATTATTCCTTCCTCGTCTCCATGTTACATTTTAGAAATATATTTCGTACGTATTTTTGCCAACACCTTATACTTGGGGCAAACGTGAATAAATTTTATCCCTTACATTTGATGATAAAAGAAAAGTTTTAAATCATGTAAAAAAAGATCGTCAGTCTTAGAATAAAAGCAGTAGATTTTGAATAGCATCTTCACATAAATGATTAATCGCGCTTTAGTCTTCCTTTGTGAGGGTGTCTTGATAAGTTGATTGCAGACTTTCTTGGTACTGCAGTGATATCGCTAATATCAAGGTAGATAAGTCGTGTCGTATCGTTTCGTACATTAAAATATATTGACTTGTCTCCCTTCTTTTCGCCTCATTGACGTGATAAAATGCATTTTTAAAATACAATTGTGCTGATGTGTATAGGTATTACCTAGTATTCTGCATAAAATAAACAAGAAAAGAGGTTTCGTCTAATCTCGATTGTCTTGTTTGGATTTTTGCTACCTGATTACTACAAGAGAGCACATCTCAACAATTTTCTATCACTATAGGAATGCTTGTAAAATCAAAATAAAAGAGTAAATTTATTATGTTACATTGAGATGCTTTCTTTTCTTTTAAATATAACCCTGAAAAATCAAATCTGATCTGTCTATGCTACTTAACATAAAGTTTACACTATATTTGATAATATCACGAAATTAAAAGTAGGCTACATGAGCATACAAATTATGTAAAGCTTTTGTTATTTTTCTTCTTCAATTGATTATTCTCCAAGTAGAAGCAACATAACAGGTTTGCTGGTAGCTTCTGCTGCTGCAAGAAACTGTGCAAAGGGTGTATTGTGATAAGTTGTCCTCCTTAAAAAATTCTACCTTATTAAACCGACTGAGTGGAGGAGGATATTAAAAATTGTGATACTCAGTACACAAATATCAAGTTTAAACTAAGAATATTATTAAGAGCTGCTCCCGCAAACATAAAATTTCCTTAAAGGACATCAGCTCTCATAGTGTTTCTGAATGGATTAAAATCATTGCCAATCTTAAAAGACTTAAAGCAAACAATTTTAAAATATCGAAGTTTTGGATTTTGTGCGACTGGCCTTTTAAAATTGAGATTTTTTAGTGTCCATGTGTTGAGAGCAATGGTACCTTTCTACAAGTTTGATACATGACAACTCTTTTATCCCCCTTTCCATTTTCAACCCTGGCGTTAAAGTATCCAACTTCTTTTCTTTCAGTCCTTCACTTGCAGCAAGCAATCCTTGGGTAATTAATCTCAGCTTTTGTCTTCTATTTGTTGAGTATGACGACTTGTATTACCGCAAATTTTCATGATTGTTTTTATACAGTGTATGTATCATAAATTTGGGAAATCAAGTAAGATTTTTCATAAATTCAAATTGATATGATAACCATTGCCCTTGTCAATAAAGTCCCATCTTCAGTAAATCAAAAACATGTCAGAATAAAAATTTGACAAGTATGCTACATGTCCACACATATTTGTTTTTGTTTTTTCTAGTCTCTTAGCAAAGATTGGTTAAAGTTAGGCCTGCGGTGTACACTAAAAGCAGGGGTTGGCAGCTGGTTTGCCCTACATTTGTTATTGCCTCACCCAATTTCATTACCTACACTACACTACAGGCTCAGAAGAAGCAACTTGGCATTTTAGTTTTAACCTTTGGAAGTTCAGTTGGCTGAAACGGCAAAAGACACTTCAAAGTTCGAATCTAAAAGCAGGCAAGAAGGTAAAACAAAGGTAGAAGGGAGGCGTCTGGGAGTCATGGCCCAGATGTGGTGCAGTCTACTAAGAGTGTCAGGAGTTAAAGGGCTGAAACACTTGCTATGATGCTGTTTACTCTCCGAAGACTTCCTACTATCTAGTGATGATAAGTATCTTACCCCCTTTTCAATATATTTAAAATAACTGATAATTTTTTTCATGATAAGGGTAAAATTTGACTACAACTAAACATTGATAATTCATGGTGTGTCTCATTCATAGACCACCATGAAATCATTGAAATAAGGGCTTGAAATGTGAAATTATACAAGAACACAGTATGCTCCTTCTTAACCGGAACGTCAATTTTTCTTTTTTCTTTGCCAAGGAATCTCATTGATACACAATCTTCAATGTATGCAGTACTGGGAACTTGGAAACATATGTCAGAATTTTGACACATTCAGTTGTTAACGTTATCTACAGCTGCATTCAATACCCTGGAAGAGGCTGAAATAATTATAGCTACATATATAGCTTATTTATATCTCAAGTTATTTCATTTTGAAAAGTATAAAAAATGATTTACTATATAGGATGTTATACTATAGTGTTTAAAGGGCTCTGGCTCAAGATCAGTCTGTTCAACAAGTGCCTCCTTGCCTCACTGTCACAATTATGTTATAGTTTTACACTCTTGTTCTTTTCATTTTCTTTCAATTATGCCTCTGGTAATTATGTTTGTATATTTTTGTACTACTGAGAACTATGTTTGCAAGGGATTGAGCTCAATGCAAATAACCTTCATTATCATTACCATTATCATCAATGTGTTAAAATAATTTTCCTAATTAAACATCATAGGGATTTCAGATAACTTTCCAAAAATTTATGCAACACCATCACTGCATAATCTCAATATTCTACCAGCAGACAAATACAAATCAGATTGTAAGATGATAGTTAAACATGTACACAAAACTCAAAAGACAAAACATTTTTGACGCATACGTCATGTGATGTTGCCAAAACTTAAGACTTATAGCAAGAGCTATAAGAAGAGTAATAATTAATTGTAGCTGTTAGTATTTCGGTGATAGGTATTAAAAAGTTTGAGATTTGGGAGCAGCTTCCAAACTGTGTATGGTGTTGGTAAAGAAATAACTCACATAGTTGGTAGCCTATTTTTTTCTCTCAATAATATGAGATGCTGAGAAGGACCAAAGATAGTTATGCTGCTCATCGCCAGAACTGCTTTGTTACATCTCCAATTTTGCTAAAAAAAAAAAGCGATGCCGATGACATGCCCAATGGGAAAGTCCTAGTCTGGTTTTTTTTTATATCTTGACAAAAGAAATAGTCGAATTCAACCTCTCTTCAGAAATATAAATTATAATCATATTACAAAGCAGTTTTCATAGGTGGAGAAAATTAAATTCAAATGTTCTAACTCGATTTTCTCAAAAGTAGGAAAACTGGAGATGAAACAAGCATTTCTGAGACGTCCTTCCTCTGCTTTCCTTGACAAAATGTACTCAAATTCATAAAACAAATTTTCCTGGAGTTGGTCTCTAGGCAGATGACATACACAAGAAACGACAACAATGTAGGCTTCACAGTCATTTGAAGAACAAACTGAGAAGAAAAAACAAAGAGAGCTTGATATTTTTTTTTCTTTATATTTTTATTAGTCATTTTTTACTCATAAACAAACAACAAATCTTAATGAAATAATAAAGTTACAGACACCTTGAGGAACAGATGCCACAGTGTTACTTACACAATTACCGATGAAATTAACATAGAAAGCTGGAGAGGGGAACAAAGTCTAAAGTGGTGATGTCAAAATGAAAACTTTTAGAAAATCGTAAGTTAAAAAAAACCAAGAAGGATTTGAAAGCATTTTGCTTTCCTTACTTCAATTATCTCCCCTTCATAAAATTAAGGAAAAGGTATGTTTGTTTCTAGTAGTTATATTATGAGTGAGAATTAATTAGAGTATAATGTTAGGTGCTAAGTCAATCCTATGATGGATAGAGAAAGTAAATGATAAGCTTTAAGATAAAAAAAAAATCATAAAGAAGGAAAAACGGGAGTGATAAAAGATTTGTGTAATGAATGGAGCCGACCACTAGAAAACAGATAGATCCACACTTGACAGAAATTATAACAGACAAACAATCTTGTTTGATGAGATAATGGGATATACAATATGTAAGTATCACTATCATATCAACAAGGCTAAGGTGCCACAAAAAAGACAGACAAGCAGACAGACAGGCAGACATAGAGGGCTGGGGAAATATAGAAATATAATAGATACGAAAGAAAAAAAAAACACATACAGGGACATGTACAGGGAAAGAGATAGATAATAGACACAAAAAACAGATACAGGGACATGGAAAGAGACAAGACAGATAATAGACACAAAAAACAGATACAGGGACATGTAAAGAGACAGACAGATAATAGACACAAAAAAGATATATACAAAGACATAGAGGGAAAGAGACAGACAGATGTAGACATGAGAAGACAAGACAAAATTAATCGCATGTTATGTGTGTGTGACTGTGGGCATGCGGAATAAAGAAGACAAACGAGAAAAACCCAAATACATAACACTTCAATATCACGGCTTCAATTTACTACTGAAGGTATGTGTTCTGGTCTGATATGTGGCTGCAACAGAGCATGCAACACAGAACACTGAAGTAGAGGCTGATGTTAACACAAATACACTCTGAGAGGAAATAAAGACCTTACCTGCACACACACACAGACACAGAGTCAAAATAAGAAACACTGCTACAGTCAAAGATTCAACACGCACAAAATATACATTACATTTATGTATGTAGATGGTGAACAATAGCGAGGTAGACATATAGAAATTTTATCTATAATAATCATTCATATTTAATGTTAAGGTTGACAAATATTCCATGTTCTTTTTAAAACAATCAGCCTGTATTTTATAGTATGTCATGACCTTTGACAAAGGAGCCAATGTTCTTACAGTTAGGAATCAGGTACTATAATGAGGTGAATGGAGGAAAAACAACAGCACATTTTTTAAATACCAATTGCTGTGGTCACAACAGTTTTGCTTTGATACACAAATAATTGTTTAAACGCAAGCTTTATAGACAAAGTTCAGCAGAAGTGCCAAGTGGACCCATACATAGTAAGCCCCCTTGCATTAGAATTGAAAACAGTTTTGTAATTATGGTAGAATCTTAGAATTTTTGTGAGGTGTTTTCATACAGCAAATACAAGAATGATTAATTACACATACTTAAATCCCACCTTGGAAACGAAACACGCAACATACAAAGTAAAATAAATACAGCCAACTTTTCAAATTTTTTTCTATATACACCAACAATTAGGGTTCTGTATATACAACGATTCTATAATTATATACATCAAAGCCGAAAAAAACAAAAAAACAAAAAAACAACAAACAGAAAAGCAATCAATGCCGATGAAAAAATATATACTTCTCTTAATGTACATTATTTAGGTACAATAAACTGTAATATGTATGTATATCTATTTATATAATCGTATTCATATATATATATAGAGAGAGCCGATTCTGCACAAAAACTACTGAGACCATTAATAGAACCATCTCAGCCATTTAGAAGTCAAGAAAAAAAACAGGAACGAACGTTGAAACTCAAAACATACACAATTTCATACTGACCTCAAACCCTCACGGGTGAACATTCAGACAGATATACCGCAAGACTTTGCTTCACTCTGACCTTTGAGATTTTTAAGTTCAAAAGTAAATAAGGATAACATCAGAAACAAACATCCCAATCAAACTAAATTAAAATTGGTCTGAAACTTTGTAAGTCGGAGCATCTCTAGATTAACCAAGCTAATTATAAAACCACTTACGAGGTGCTGCTAACTGGCACAACAAATTTTAACTTTTCAAACAAGCCAGTTGTCAATCTGATTGATTATATCGATTAAAACATTTGATCCTATTTCCCCTTCCACGCTAGTCTATTCAATTTTTGTTCGAGAGTTTGGACATTATCATCCTCATCATCATCATAACATACCAGTAGGGTTACTCGGTTAGACTTTAAAAAATCAAGATGTTTGTATCTTTTTCTTTCTCTCATTTCAAGAAAGACAAACTTTATTATTGACTATGACATCAAGAGCAAACTATAAAAACAGAAAACCAAAACTATTGACAGTAACTCAGCTGTGATGTGTCATTTGAAAACAAACAAAACTAAAAAGAACGAAAAAATTTACACAACGCTGCCATGCACTGAGAAAAAAAGTTTTTCTCTGTTTGCAAATCTAAGAAAAGAAAACTACAGACTAACTACCTCCTTTTACTTCTTTCCACTAAAATTGCATAATATCATATTTGGTATAGATAGATAAGAGATGGGAACCACTCACAAAGCAACGATGCACATACTCGGCGCAAATAAAGAAACCAACAGGCAACCTTAAAAACTAACATAAAAAACCAACACATTTTTCAAATGAAAATGAAAGACAATATATCTTTAGGAAAAAAAAAAAAAAAAAAAACCAAAACAAACAATTATATACATTTTAAAGAATGGAATCAACAAAAGGGCATATTGTGCAATAAAAGTTTTTTCACACTAAGGATCTCAACTCCTGCCAAAAAATTGAGATCCCAGAGTGAAATACCCAGTTTGTGAGCACTGCAGAAAGAGAAAAACTTCTGCAGGCTACATGAAAATCTGTTGTACGCAGTTCAAGACTGAAGTTGTGACAAAAGGTTCCTTATTGTGTTTGCATGTTTGTCTAAAGTAATACTGCACTAAGATGCACCTCCAAATTTTTCTCAAATTTCATCTTGCTAAAAAAACATTTAAAATCATTATAATGAATTTTGCTCCTAGGGAATTTTTTTAAAGCTATACTAAGTTCACAGTGGATTTTGAAGTGGCAGTAAATCTTGTTTAGCAGTGTTGTTACATAAACATTTGTTTTTGTCCGCCCGTCACAATGAACTAACATTGGTTACATAATTTCCAGCAAGCAAAACGAAATATACTTGTGAGGCAGCTTGGGTGAATCAGATACAAGTAGCTCAGACCAGTTTTGAATTAAGAGCCTTTAGTTTCATATAAATTATAATAATTTGCTATAGAACCAATTATTTTTACTGCCTTCACAATGAAACAACTCAAAATATAAAAAAGCTCAAGCTATAATGTTTTTAATCTCTTCAAGGGCATAGAATACAATTTTAGAAAATCTCAACAACTCTATAATATGTCCAAATTGTGCAAAATTTACCCTTTATAAAAAGCCACATGGTTTCACTAAGTTTATTATACTACATTTCTATAAGGCCAATGATATTTTCTTGGCTACAGCTGAAAATGGTTTATCCTTCCATAACATCAACAAACAAAATTTTATAACCTTTTGACACAAGTGAGCAATGTTGCATGCAACAGCTCAGTTCATTTGAACAGCTTTCTTTTTCTTCCAGTAACTTCTTGATAGTGACAAGACAACAATGCTACTGGGGACAATCAAAGAGCGGTATCTCCCATATGGTTTTCCACTGCAGATACTGCACTTTGATTGTCCGGGACAGAGTGGGAATAGGTGTCAGCTTCAGATGGGGAGTAAAAGTCGAGGAGAGACTAAAACTCCACTAGGAGCGTAAGTGTGTAACAAGCTCGATACTGATTGAGAATTGGGGGTGATCTCGGGCTCTTATTGGTCTCTGCATTGTCTTCTACAAAAATCTATTCTGGTTCATTTTCAATTCAGTAAGTTTAAAAGAATTTTTCAAACTAGAATACAGGTCTTAAGAGGTGCTCTGATTTTATTTGCCAAAATTAAAGTGCGGTTTATGTCAATCTAGAGCTGTAAAATTTGAAGCCTAAGTCAGCAAAATAAAAAAAAAAGTATATGTTTATTTCTAAGAATTTCTAATAGTAATACTCAAGCTTTTGTTGTCTTTGTACATTTTTTTTAAATAAAAAAAAGTTAACAAAAGAAATTACCTAACAAAGAGATTAAAGACAAGGGAAGAGACCGAAGAGCACTATCTCGATGTGGGGGGCATCGATTTCAGAGAGATAAAAGTGAATGAGCTACAAAAGCACATGAGCTTTTGCTCTATCTGTTCAATATAAAATTAAGCTTTTTGTATAAGCTTTTTTGTAAAATTCAGTGATTCACACGTATAGGTGAGTTTACAAGTATAGTTGAGTTCATATGTCTAAATTAAAAATTATTTTGTCAAATCTGAGGCGAAAGAGATACGGTGTCAGAAAAACCAAAATGTAGTAAATCCAGGAATAACAAACTGTAAAATCCGAGGTAATTCTTATCCAAGTGTTGTCCAATTTCATAATCCAGAGAGGCATGGTTATTTTTTTTTCATAATGATATCCAAAGCCTCTTTCTTGAAAATGGTACTCCGTAAAACCAGTGAAAAATTTCGCCTCCCACAACCATCTCATGGCGATTTGAGGCTCTAAACAGAAATCCCTCCTTGCAGAAATTCCAAGACTGTGAGCCGCTTTGTACTGCCAGCAATCTCCAAGTTAGGCTTACTTTTGTGCAGCACAGACAACAATAACTTCTACGATCAATCAATCAATCAATCAACTTCAGGTGAACGTCGTAGCGATGATGATGACCGCATGTGGGATCTGCCGCAGCTGTTCCATGAGTGCCTCGCTGCCTTGCTGGGCTACAGAGTTGTCCACAAACTCACATGGAGGGAAGATGTGAACCACAAAACCAGCCTGAGGAAACACACATATGACAATATTACACTTGCAGCTGGTCAAACATGTTACTGACTATAGTAAAACTCTAGCTATGACTTGTGCTTAACCTTTGTACATACTCTCATCTTCTTAATAAAACAGTCTTTACTTGTTTAAAAATAACCAAAAGCCTGGGGGTTCCTCCTGATTTGACTTCTACATTATAATTTCACTTTAGACCCCCCTTTTGGGAGTTGTGGGGGGGGGGAGTATCTATCTTCCATGATATTATACTTTATACTTATAGTGTGCAATTCAGCAGCTACAGTGGAGTCCATTTCACTGCAACTTTAATATTTCAAATTTAATAACTTACATCTTTTTTGCTATCCTAACTAGTATTTTTTTCTTCTCAATGACTGCCAGCTTAAAATCTTCCATACTTGTACACAAAAAAATATTGCAGGTTTTAAAACATCTACAAAAGAACTATTCTCTTACAACTTTTTCTTACCAACTTCGAACTAAATAGATATGCTTTCTGATGTTCTAAATATCTGTTTTTGAATTTCTACTTGAAACCTCATCTATAACAAGACAAGCATGACCCTAAAAAATTAAACTTTCAATTTGTTAAAAAGTCTTCTTTCTACACTTTCCTGTTTACTAAACAGAAAAAAATGGCCGAAAAAAAAATCAGAACTCCTACAAAAAATCCCTGCATCTTGCATCCCTGACAATCTAAACCACTTTGTCTTTGATTCCAGGAGTGGGTGTGTACCTGTTCTGAGCCAGGGAGAGGAACATTCACGATGCCTGCAGCCTGCTTGGACAGAAGGTAGGTGATAAATCCTTCATTAAGAGCCCTTGTCTGATGACTGATGTCATGCTCGTTGTGTCCGCAGGCAACAGCAATCAGGATACAGTAGTCGTCTTCACACTGTAAGACATAGCAACATAAAGCAAGTGATTAAGTTGAGAAGTAATACAGGAAGCATGTATTTAAGTTTTTGTGGAAAAAACACCCCATCCAAATTATTGCTGGTCAACAAATCAATGTTAGGGTACATTTTGAGAGGGTTTTCGTTTTAAGGTTCACCAAACCACCCGCTTTATCTAAGAAATACCTACTTGAGTTGCTACATGATATATCACACATTGTGCGTACTTCACTCAAGAGTCAAAGCCTATAGTTAGTTGCCATTTTTTCTCGACATGATAACAAGAGAGATAATATTGATCTAGTGGGAGGAGAGGCCAGCCAGAGTGAGAACACACCTGCATCCGCTTGGCAACCCCATCAAGCTGGGAGTGCTCCAGTCTCATCCTCTGACTAATTCGCAACGGGGGAAGCACACCATTCGGCAACGGCTGAGGTAGCGCTTGGGACGGCAGACGTCTGTTACCAGCGATGAAGTGCATCTGGACGTAGCTGCTCTCATTCTTCAGGGCAAGCCCACCCTGCCACATGACCGGGAACCGCTGAGTGTCCAAGCAGAAATAAAAAATAGGCTTCATTTAAAAAAAAAATGGAAAAGTCAATTTAGAATCTGAATCAAAACTTAAATGTTCATTGGATGTGCAGCAGAATTTCTCTAGGTTTTACAGAGTTTCACTCCGGAAAAATATTGATGATTTGTTTCATTCAAAGAGAGGTTTCTGGCACACATCCATAATGCCTATTGATGATAACAGAAGGAAAAATGAGAAGGAAAATAGAGCCTAAGAGGGTATTTTCAGAACTGATATTTGCATATGTCACAGGAAACCCCTATAAATCTGTCAACCTTCACTTAAAAAAATATTAAAAAAAAAAGACTGATCATGTACATAAACATCAACTTGAGTTTTGGTTATCTTAAAAACATAATTTTATTGCATATTCAGATCCTACTCCCTAAGAAATTGTCCTCTACATTTTATTTTCAATTTCATTTGATTCCATGTCCTCATCAATACACAAGACATGGATAAGATATAAAAAAAGAAATGAACTAAGATAAAATGAAGCAATGAAAAAATTAAGTATTGAATCACAAAACAAGGTATATACGTGTATACCCTCAGAGTTATAATATATATATATATAAGTCTTAATTCTTTTGACAGTGATACAATTGATTGAAAAAGGAATAATACTAAATGACTGAGCTACCATGAGCAATGACTTAATGTTCACAAAAATACAATCAAGACCAGATATTTGAAACACCATAAAAAAAGTTTAACCTTCAATTACCTGTAGTTTGACTGATCAGAATTTCTTCTAAAAGAAAAAAATGATTGGTAATATAAATATAGTTCAAATTAAACAAGTATTTATTTCAATTTCTTCCAAGGTTGAGTGCTCTGGACAACTGAATTTTTTTTTCCACAAATTTTAAACTTTGTGCAGTGCAATAAAACTGGTAAATTTGACCAACCTGTAGGATTCCGACCGGACTCTCCCTGGTTGGTGTCAAGTCGTGAGACAGAGCTGTCATGCGCACCAGGTCTGAAGGCTGCAGCTGACGAGACAAGCTCGGGCTCTGGGACGGAGACTGCAGTATTCCTCCAGGTCCAAGTGGACCAAGGCCAAGATCTTGTCCATGATCACCTTTCTTACTATCGTACCGTGCGGCAAATGGAGGATAGTGGCCACGAGGAAGTCCCTCTCTGAGCATGTGCGGTGGAGGGCCCTGCTGCTGCTGGCTCTGTGGCCCTCCAGGAGGTCCTGTGTTGCCGCCAGGGGAGTAAATCCCACGTGGGTCGATCGGCAGCCGCCCCATTATACCAAAGGGGCTGTGGTGGCTAGTAGCGGCAAGGCCGGCCAGAGGGAACTCTGAGGGGTACATATGAGGAGGGTGTCCACCTGGACTTGGCTGCATGAAAGCACTGGTCACTGTTGGCGGCAGATGATCTGGTTTAGCGCCACCCGTGTTTCCTGCACCTGGTGCAGCTCCTCGCTGATCCATAAAAGGCATGGAAGGTGGGAAGGGGCTTTGGGGTGCTGGAGGAGTCGACTTGGGTGTGCCGTGGTGAGACAAAGACTCCTGTTCTGCCAGGTTGAGAGGCTGGTTGCCGCCTGAACTTCCTGGGATGGAACCCTTCCTGCTGCCAGCACCCTCCGACTGTTCGCCTGCTCGCATGTTGGGGGGTGGGAACCCTCCACCTGTAGAGGCCAGCAGGAGATGATGCTTGAGCCTCTCTTGTTCCACCATATGCTGGAAGATCATGTCTCTAGAGGGGGCTCGTTGCTCTCCATGGGCTGGTGGAGGCTCCCTGCCGTGATCATCTGGTGCCGAGGCTGATCACAAAAATATGGTAAGGTTAATTTACATTTTGATCAAAACAGTTAAATGATAAAATCAACATGTTTAAAGCCTAAGCCACAGCAATACAGGCCCTTCACACCATTGTTGGTAGATGTCACAAATCTATATGTCTTGATGTAATTTGAGACGGCTGACCCAATTACATTGAGATTGACTGTTCTAACTTTACCAAAAATTCAAATAAGATAGATTAGTTGGGCCCTTGAACTCAAATTTCTTTACTTCTCGCTGCTGGGCTTGTTCACTAAATAGGCTCAGAAAAAAGCGCTTCATCGAAAAAATTAGAGGTTAGGTAAGTGGTGATATAATTAATTACATATTTAACAAAAGAAGTATGGAGTTTTTTCTTTTCCATTTTACTATGCTGCTAACGAAGGTCCTACTTTATGTGTTTCTCCAGACTCCCTCTTCGTAGCTTCTTTTTCTTGCTGTCTGTTTATAACAATGACGGGTACAAGGAAAGTCTTTTAATTTTTGGCAACTCTTAGTAAGTTTGCTCTTCCAATACAATAAGACATTATATTGTTTTTTTTTTCCAGTAAACCAGTCTAGCAGAATGCTCTTCAATTTTATTTGAAAAATATGAATTTTTCTAGGAACTAGGTGAAATACAAAAAGGCTGTTAGAGCTGACTATCTGCTTTGCCCAGATACAAAGGCTTATAATAAACTATTGAAAACACCGTAATTGAGTTTAGAAGTTTACAGCCTCACCTTTCATAAACCTGCCAGGATCCTGGTGGTGGCTCCCTGGCAACCGCAGACCTAGGGGTGAAGGGCTTTGTTCTCCCTGTCTCATTGGGTTCGGAAGTCTTTCTATCACCTGCAGCACCCAATACAGAAATACATTTAGTTGGGGAGGGAGAAGCCCTGAATGGATTTTTTAGACCCAACCTAAGATGCTTATCATGATTGCAAAAATATTGAAACCTTTGCAAAGGTTTCACGTCCACTGATCCAGTTATCTCTATAAAAAATTGAAGTATTGAAGTATTAAGCTGTAACTGGGTAAATACTAAATAGATGTAGAGAACTCTAAAAATTATATCAAGTTAAGCTCCTATACGAAGTCAATTTTTAGGGACACACAGACAAATACATTTCTTACAGTTTTAAATTCTTAGCAGGATTAATCAAGGAATTTAGCCAAGCACCAAAAAAAGGGGGACAAAAGTACAGCATTCCCTACCTGTCCTTCTGGACTAGCTGATTTGGGGGAGAGTGACCTGGGAATACCAGACACAACTCCTGAGTATAGCATGCCAGCAGATGTGACAGGTGGGGTGCGAATTTGACCATCGCCTGGAGGGCCAAGCTTGTGTTGTTGCAGTGATGGAGACTTGGAGTTTCGGACATCTGTGCCCGCTCTGAGGTTGCCAGGATAGTGCATGGCGTGACCACCTTGGCCTTCTGAGCCCAACAGGAAGGAGGAACGAGAACCTCCATGGGCTGGCGGCAAGTGCCCAGGGAAGCCAAACTGGTTCTGCTGGACCAAAACAGGTAAGAGAAAGAAGTAAGGTTAGAGATACATTCAATATGATTTACTTTGTAACTGAAAAGACATCTGAAAATTAAAATGTTGGTCAGTACAACATAAAAAAATAAAGAATCATAGATGTCCTAAATGTCCATGCTGAAAATAAAATGCTACAAACCTGGTGATGCTTTTGAGCCTCTGCTGCTATCTTTGACGCCAAGTCTGCATTAGGTCCCAGATTTCTTGGAGCACTGCTGTCTTGGAGAGAGGAAGCCACTGGTCGCTGAGGTCCGGCTTCACTCCGTGCCAATCCAGACACCATAGGGCTGCCAGGTCCTGCGGCAGAACCAAGTAGATGTGCGGGCAGATGTAGTGGTCCAGAAGTTGAGATTGGTGGGCCACCAGCTACTGACGTGGCTGCTTGTTGCATCTGGTCTAAATGATGTCCTGCTGCCCACGTGTGTTTGGGTCCATGGGCTGGGGTACCTGACACTGACGTCATGGCTGATGGGAGGTTTGTGAGAGGCGAGGCCTTTGATGACAACAGAGCAGGGTGGCCTGGAATCACCTGCTGTGCCCCAGAGGTCTGCTGAATTGAGGTCATCTTGTCTTTTCCAGCTGCTGCTTCCTGTGAGGCCTGAACCTTGGCAGCCACCTTGGGATGCATAGCACCCCCTGCCCGTGTTGTCACCATGGATGTTACATGTGGTGCGATCTCCTCAGATACTGCCATGTCTGCTTTAGTATCCACCGCCCTCCAGCTGGCTGGCCCTTGTGAGCCCACTGATGCAGCTACAGATGCCATGTTCTTGGGATCAATACCTCCCTGGTCTCCTTGTGGCAGGCCTGAAAAGAGTCCTAGGTCTCGTGCATTCTCACCTTCCACTGGCTTGTGGGCAACTTTCACAGTCAAACTCAGAGGCTTTTGTGGGTGTTCTGAGGCGATGACGTAATGCTTCTCCTTCTCTACTTTAGGCGTACCATGGGCAACTTTGATCCGGAGAGGTGGAACAGTGGGTCCTTTGCGGCCAGTGCTGACTGCCTCTCGGTTATCAAAACGTGGAGGTTCTGCGATGGAGAAAGTGGTCTTTTCAGCCTTCTGGTCACCTGGATTGGCCACACTGCCAGGAAGAGTAACTGGAGTCTCTTTTCTAGCCTCTGAAGTCCTCCGACTAGATCTTGTATGGGGCGGCGACAAAGCTGTAGATAGCAGACCAGGTTCATACATGAGGATTAGATAAAACTTCATCTTTACTCACGTAAAAACTTTCTCTACAATCAGTGGTCAGATGTTTTTAAAATTTTAAATTATGGACGGTGGCTAAACAAAATAAACTAAACTAAATCATTACCTTGACCTATTAAGTGATGCACTACACTGGTTTGTGCAATGTTTGTCAATTTTGGGCTTTAATGAATCTACCAAACAAAAAATTCATTACATCAATTTGTAGGATCTCAAAGTTTTTTTTTAAAGATAAGAGTACAAAATGAATAAGGAAATATTTTTCTTACCGACTTCTCTTTATAATTGAATGATGCAATAAAAGTTGTATGTTACTTTCTGTACCTGTTTGGTTTTTTTTTGCCAATACAGTACTCAAGACTTTCTAGACCCATGAATTCCATCCAGACAACTTACTCCAAGGTTTTATCTTTAGAGTATGTTGATCTTAAAAATTTAGAAATTTTACCTCTTAAATAATAAAAACTGATTGCCTCAAACGTCTGTTGTACAAAACAAAGGGTTTGGGAGTTTCTTCATTACAGCAGAGACACAATGTATTTTTGAAGTTAAAGTTCACATAAGGAGCCTAATTGTAAAGATTGCAAAAGGTAAAAAACTAGGCAACAATAAGAAGATACTGATTGTAAGATTCTTACTATGATCAGCATTACTTGCTGGTGTGGTGGGCAAAGCACTGTCCTCTGCCTCTTCTTCATCTCCGAACCTTCCCTTGGCAACAGCTTCGATGACAGCATCTACATTGCTGAGCAGAGATAAAGATGCGGCCTTGCTGGTCTCTTCATCTTGTTGGTAAGCCAGGCCTGTGGTGGCTGTATGGTCAAAACTTCCTGGCTTAGTTTCTAGTTGGAAGTTTGCTGAATTGAGTGCATTTGCAGGGGATGCAGGCATGAACCCAACACCTGAATCTGGGGGTTCCAGGACAGAGGACACAGCGCCACGCTTTTTGTTTCTTCGCTGGTTGGGCCTCAAGCTTGTGGGCATGTCTCTCTGTTGGTCAGACTCATTGTCAGCGAAATCATAAATGCTATCTTTAGACGCTGGCGCAGGTTTGTCCAAGTCCTGGTCTCCTCCAAATCTAGTTTTCCAGTCATCACCAGGCTGGCCCATGCCATTGCTGTTGCTGCCCTCATCAGTTGGGGCTGCAAGATCTTCTTTACTGCCAGCCACTCCTGACCTGCCACGCCTAGTAGTGCGTCCACCTCCAACTTCAATCTTCTCCAGTTTCACAACAGGTGAGGAAGATGCAGCACGAGGCGACTTAGGTGAAGCCGGAGGACCGGAGGAACCAGTTCCAGCTGCCCTCAAGCCTCGTGGTGATCCTCCTGATCTTGATGTACGACCTGGTGCTCCAGGGGACTGAGGTACTGTTGATCCCTGGGCTGGTTGCTGAGCTATTCCTGCAGCTATTGCTTTGTAGTTTGGTTGCTTGCGAGTGCGTGTGGCCCGCTGGCTACGAGGAGTTGCTGGTGAGGGCGCCATGCTACTGCTGCTGCGGTCCTCACTGTCTGAACTGAGACTGTACTGATTCTCCTTCCCCTCAATACTTGGTGGTTGGTCATCCAGATTAATGACAAGCTCTGACTCTCCATAAGAAGAATCCAAGTCATGCTGCTGCTTGTTGGATTCAGGGCTGAGCACATCACTGCCAACACTGGTCTTGAGTGGTGCCTGCAGAGGTTGCTGTGGCGGTTTAGACTGGGGCAGTTGAAGCACAGGCTGCTGTTGAGGTTGTTGAGACACTGGTGGTAGAGCTGCCACCCCGGCTGTAGATACTGGAGGTGGTGGTAGATGTTGGAAGTTAGACGATGTTGCAATTCCAGACACCGGTGGCTGGTGAAGTTGTTTAGGATGCATTTCTTGCATGCTGAGTCCACTAGAGCCACTAACACTCTCTGCAGTAGATGGTTGTGACTGATAGAAGGACTGATGGAAGCCAGGCTGTCCTGGTGGGCCTCCTGCCTGTTGAGCAGGCAACTGTCTAGAGAAGGGAGTTGGCTGAGACACGGGGAATGTCCCATGGTTAGAGACAGGAGGGGGGTATGGAGCTGACAATCCTCCAAGTCTTGCTGTCTCATGCAGAGGCTGTAAGTGGTGGTCCAGAGGATGCAAAGGGGGATGCGGCTGTTGTTGTTGCCCTGGAAAGTCTGGCCCAGGCCTCCGCTGACTGTTGAACTGGTCTGCGCTATGGAAAGACTTGTGGAACGGGTCATGGGGTTTGTCTTGCAAAGAAGGTATTGAAGAGATGTTTGCATTAGCTGCTGCTGCCCCTCGACCTCTCCTTCCTCTTCCAGCACCTCTTCCTCTGCCTCGGCCCCTGCCTTCATTTCTCATTCTTAAAGGCTTTGTTGTGTCTCCCTCTGCAAGTCCAACATGGTGGATGTCTGACATAGCAGGCCGCGGTGGAATGTCTACAGATTCCTGACCAGTGTGGGCTTCAAAGTCATAAGCATCTATCGGTTTCTTAGAGCCAGCCTTCTCTGCTGCTGCTTTAGCTTGATTTGCTTGGTGTGCCTGGTGGATAGATTCCAATTTAGAATGTACAATTTCTTGTATAGCTTGCTCTGCCAATGCTGCCTCTTTGCCCTCCTTAGGAACTTTCTTGTTACTTCTCCTCCTCTTTCTAGTTCCAGTTCCCTTCTTATCATCTTCAAATTGTGGCTGTATGTTGCTGATTTCTGGAGGGAATACTGGTTTAGGAACAGGTTCTTGGTAGAAAGAAGCCGGTAGACCATCTTGTCTGCGAGGAACAGGTGCTTGATCTGGGGGCCTGGCACTAGCTTCTGACATGGCAATAAACAGGGGATCATGGCTGAAGGCATCGCTTGTCAAAGACGCAGGCGATGGCTTGATTGGATTTAGCTGGGCTGCTTCTGAGCTGGGCAAAGGATAGTTTCCCAAGCTTGGACCCATTTTTTGAGGGGGTGGTGAGTTGAGGAAATCGTAACCCTCTGGGTAAGTGTATGGGCTGTTGGGCTGAGTCTTTGGTGAGAACATGGGCTCTTGCTGTTGTTGTAGTGGTTGAGTTATCGTTTGTGCAAGAGATTTGTTGTGTGGAAGGCCAAAAGGCTCTGGCATTGGGTGATGCAGATCTTTGCCTTGCTGGAACAATGGCTCCTGGTGCAGGCCTTTCTGATGAAGAAACAAAGGATCCTTGCTTATTGAGCCCACTGGCTTGTCCAAGACCCCAGCGCGGAACACATGCTGATCTGCTGCTGGGCCCTTTGTCTGTTTGAAGCCACCCTTGTCTAAGAGGAGGCCCTTTCCAGGAGGCAATACAGGATCTGTTTGTGGGAGAACCTTTGGTTGTTGACTTGTTGAGAACATCTGATTAGCCATGGATGTGATAGGTCCACCTGAGAAGATTTGCTCTGGCACTGAGGTCTTATTTGGAAATAGATGAAATGGTCCTGGTTGGTCAAGAGAGTGCTGTTCTTTCTGGTGAAAGCCTGGGGAGCCTCGCTTGGGTGACAGCAAGACATTCTCTTGGTGGGGAAGATTGGTCAGACTACGCACTGGGGATTGATAGCTCTTATCATGTGGGGCATTGTCCAATGAGATAGACACTGGCTGAGGAAGAGAAGAGTGTGACCTTTCCTTGGAGAAGAAAACCCCAGTTGTCCCAGTAGAGCCTTGATGACCATGGGAGAATCTCCTGTCTAAGTGAGCCACCGAAGTAGCTGCTTCCTCTGGCACAGAGATGGTGTTACGTCTGGGAGAATGGAGGGCTTGCTCCACAGGATATTCCTGTGATTTCCTGCGTGCCACCTGAGGATCCAAAGCATGTTCTGGTGTTGGTGGGATAGGCACGCCAGATGACACTCGCCTCTGGGGCTGCTGTACAAGTGGCATGCTGTCCGTATCATGTGGAGGGAAGGCTGCCAGGGCATCTCTGCCTGGTGAGATGAAACTGCGGTCCTTGAAGAAAGGCGAACGCTGAGGGGACAGGAGTGGTGACTGCAAACCGACACGGTGAGGACTCTGGTTCGGCCTTTGAGGAGAAGGGCTCTGAGGGTGGTGCTGCTGAGGTGAAGGAAGTGGTTTCTGCTGTGGAGACTGCATGAAACCTGCTTGAGGAGACTGGATCTTCTGGGGGGAAGAATGCACAGCTGGACCTTGTTGGGGTGACTGCATTGGTCTCTGCTGAGGGGAGTTTAACTGTGGCGACTGTTGAAGAGGTGTCGGCTGGCGCTGTGGGGACCACATCTGTCTCTGAGGTGAGGGTACAGTCACAGGCTCTGGGGTCTTGTCCTTGTTGGCACAGACCGAGTTTCTCCGTGGTGAGGTAAATACAGGAACATGAGTGTTCTGCGAAGGGGCTGCAAACAGATTCAGGGAGTCCGTGCTCTCTGTAGGTTTCCTCTCCAAAAGTTTGTCATCCAAGTTGGCAGTGACCTTTTCTGGAATGGAGGAGCCTGGGAAAATGGAAACGTCTGACTTTTCCTTTGAGGGAGACATTGACACACTTTCTACAGGAGGTTCTGCTTCTGCTGGTTCAATAAACAGGGGAGGCAAATCATCATCAAATCCACTCTGAAACTCCAACAAACATTCCACAGCGCGGGCAGCCTCATCAGAAGCTTCTCTCTCACGTCTATCCTTTTCTTCCTTCTCCTTCTCTTCAGCCTTCTTCTTCTCTTCTTCGGCCTTAATTTTCTCTTCTTCTGCTTTCTTCTTTTCTTCTTCTTCCCTCTTCCTTTTCTCCTCCTCTTTGATTTTGGGATCTTCTTTTTCCACAGGTTTGTCAACACTTGGGTCCAATAAGACATCCAACTTTTTGAATATGTCTTCATCCTTTTTGTTGGTTTCTTCATCAGAGAGGACTCCCTTCTTCTCTGCTTCTTTCTTGCTTGGGGTAGTTGCTGAGGCTGTCGTGGTCTCAGCCTTCTCTCTCAAAAATGAGGAATTCAGCTCAGACTTTCTCTTGTCATCAGGGAAAACAAAATCAGACACAATGAAAGATTTTCTTTCTGGTTCGTTTGAGCTTTTGTTGTCATACTTCAATTCTTCGTCAATGACATCCTGCAGATTCACATCTGGACTTTGCCTGAGAGCATCGTCTTCGTCACTGGAACCCCCCATAGCTACGCTTGCAATCACTTCGTCTAACCGATCATTGATATCCTTTTGACTTTTCACTTGCTTTTTGTCTTTCTTGGCCTTTTTCTTGCCGTCGCTGACCGTTTCCGATACTTCATCAATGATCAGCGAGGGGAAGTCATCATCATCATTTATTTCCACCGATGATCCTATGGCTGTCATGTCACCTGTGACTTCATCCATGGATTCTGGTGTCTGCTCCTCGTTGATCACAAGGGAGTCGGATGTCAACAAAGACTCGCTGGATGCCGGCTGCCCGTTTTCTGTCACAACAGTGGTCTCTGCTTCCGATATGGGGACAACCAAATCCTCCCCAGCATCAGAATCCACTTTAGGAGTGGCCACGGAGTCTGGGGTTTTCACAGAGGGACTGTCTTCTGGTTTGTCCTCGCCTGTTTTGTCCGTCTTGTCCTGGGTTTCCTCTTTGACCTTGGCATCTTCATCACTGGACTTTGCCTTGTCTGCTTTGATATCATCTTTGTGCTCTTTGGTTTTCGAGGAATCATCTTCAGACTTCTTGGAGTCTTTCAGTCTTTTGGGGATTAGGATTGGCTTGGGATGACCCCAGAAACTAATGAACTCATCGACTTCTGTCTTTGTTTCTGGGGCCTTCTTTTCTTCATCACCTCCTTTCTGGCTGTCAGTTATTTTCTTTTCCCCACTGGTCAGGTTCTTTGACGATTTACCAGTCTTGCTGCTTTTCTCTTTCTCTGCATCTCGATCATGATCTTTCTTTTTCTTTTTCTTTGGTGGCTTGCCGCTTTCCGATCGTTCTGAATCATGTTCGACTTTAGGCTCAGGTTTCACAGCTTCCTCGGTCTTTACTTTGTTTTTACTTTCTTTCTTGTCTTGACCATCATGCTTCTTATCCAAATGCTCTTTCTTTTTGTCTGTTTTCTCTGTGCTTTCTTCTTTTTTATTGTGCTGTTCTGGTTTTTTATCGATAACTTCAGGCTTGGTAGCTGTTTCTGGTACAGATTTGACTTTCTGTTGCTTTTCGCCTGGAACCTCTTTTTCAGAATCAAAGGGTGGATCTGGTTTCTTCTCTTTTGAAGCACTGCTTGCTTCATCCTTACCAAACAGTGACGACTTTTTGTCTTGGCTGACATCAAGTGAAGCTTCAGAAAGAGACAAATCATCTGATTCAATATCAAAAACATTTTGCACAGCTTTCTTCTTTTTCCTTTCTTTGTCCGGTTTGGAATCATAAACTTTGGTTATGAGAGAATTCACAAGTGCCTCTTCTTCTTTAGGATCATACTTTTTCTTCTTTTTCTTCTTCACTATTCCATCTTCCCGATCCTTTTTCTTCTTTTTCTCTGAAGAACTTTTGCTTTCCGATGAGCTTTTTTCAGTTAAAACCTTCTCCTTTATCTTGTGTTTCTCAGTGTCTATCTTGCTGGAATCCTGGTTTGTGTCACTCTCTTTTTTCGTTTCTGATTTGCGCTGGGATTGGACCTCTTCACTCGGGTCGACCTTCTTGTCCTCAACTGTAGGTTTTATGTCCTCCTTCACACTGTTCTTCTCTTTTTCTTCTGAGAGCTTATTTTTCTTGTTCTCCAATTTAGCTTTCTTTGGTGGACTGATGTCTTTGTCTGCCTGGCTTGTTTTGTGGTCCTTATCGTGTTTGACCGGTTTTCTTGACACAGACTCTGAAGATGAATCTCTTACTGCTTTGGATGACTTGTTTGTAGATTCCATAGTCGAGTCTTTATCAGTAGCCTTGCCCTTCTTCTTTTTCATTTTAGAGACTTTTGGTGGTTCAGTTTCTGACAGATCCATATCGTCTAGGCTCTCAGTCTCCGTCACGCTGGACAGTAGCATTTGCTGTGGTTTCACAAAGTCATCTTTCAAGTTAGATTCCACAGAATCAATAGAATCAGCCCTAACTTTCTTCTTCTTTGGAGCAGGGGGTTTCGTTTTGGCTTTTGAAGCTTTGGAAGATTTGACAGAGGGTGGTGGAAAACTATCGTCCTCTGAATCTGAAGAGAAAATGGCCGTTTTCTTACCCGCTTTGGACTTAGAAGCACTCAGCAGTGCGTCGTCATCATCGTCACAAGACGAGGATGAAGAGGATGAGGATGAAACATGGGGTCTCTTTTTCACTTGTTTGGTCTTTTTTGTTTTGGAATCTTTGGTAGGCAGATCAGCTTTTGAGCTCTGGTCTTCAGACTCATTGGTTTCACTGAGGTTGTCATCATCGCTGAGGTCTGAAGTGCTGTAGTACACAGCTGACTTGGATTTACTGCCTTTCTTTTTGCCGGTCTTCTTGTGCTTGTCTCCGGAGGAGCGCTGACTTGCAGACGAGGGGGACTTGTTAGGCTGATGTTCTGCGTCTCGGTTTCTTTGGGTCTTTACCCTGTCGTACATTGATGTGAAGATCATTTGGAAACTATCATTGCTGTCCAGAAGGGCAGCCAACTCATTCCTCTTCTGCTTTTTAGGAGGTGGTGCCTTCTTTTTCTCTTCTTTGTCGTCTTTCCCTTTGTCTTTTTCCTTTTCTTTTTTCTCCTCTTTTTTCTCTTTCTCCTTTTTGGTTTTCTCCTTCTCTTCACGCTCTTTCTTTAGCCTCTCCTCTTTCTCCTTTTTGGCTTTTGCTTCCTTTTCCTTCTTTAACTTTTCCTCTTTGGCTTTCTTCTTCTCTTTCTCCTTCTTTTCCTTTCGCTCCTTTTCTCTCTTCAGTTTTTCTTTCTCTTCACTTTCTCTTCGCTCTTTCTCTAGGCGTTCTTTCTCTTCACGTTCCTTTTGCTTTACTTTTTCTTTTTCTTCCTTTTCCTTTTTGAGCCTTTCTCTCTCTTCCTTTTCCTTCTTTTCTTTCTCTTCTCGCTCTTTCTCTTTTTGCTTTTCTCTTTCTTCCTTTTCTCTCTTGAGACGTTCTCTCTCTTCGCGGTCTTTGCGTTCTTTCTCCTCCTTTTCTTTTCTTTCTTTCTCAGCCTTCTGTCTCTCCTTTTCTTCTCTTTCCTTTTCTTTTTGTCGTTCCCTTTCCTCTCTTTCTTTCTCCTTCTGCTTTTCTTTCTCTTCACGCTCCCTTTGCTTTTCCCTCTCCTCTTTGTCCTTTTTCTCCTTCTCTTCTTTCTCTTTCTGTTCTTTCGTCCGCTGCTTTTCTTTCAGCCTTTCTTCTTCTTTCTGCTTTTGCCTTTGTGCTTTATCGGAGTGCTTGCTGGAACTTTGTTTTGAAGTATCCTTTTCGCCTTCCTTTTTTGCTTTCTGTGCATTTTCAGAGGACAACTTTTCGTTCTCTTTCTTGCCTTTCGACAAACTCTCAACACTTTGTTTCTCATCCTCTTTTTTCACCTTTTGTGGTGTCTCTGAGCTAGTCTTGTCCGTCTCCTTTTTCACTTTTTGAGCACCATCAGAGCTTGATTTCTTAGCTTGGGTGTCCTTGGCATCTGATTTTGATTCGCTGACTTTATTGGCAACTTTCTGCTCGCCCTTATGCTTTGTTTCATGTTTTGACGACAATTTTGAATCAAACTTAGAAGCTGCAGGTTCGGACTTTTCTTTCTCGGCTTTACTAGCAGGCTCTTTGTTTCCTGGCTTTCCATCATTCGCTTTGGAAGCCTTGGGCTCTGGCGAGGCAGAGTGCTTTGACACACAAGACAACCCGGGAAGCAATTTCTTATCCACCTTGTCTTTTCCTCCGGTGTCTTTTGTCTTCTCCTTAGCCTTTTTATCTTTGTCCTTTTTGCTCAGCTCTTGGTCTGACTTGCTATGTTTCAGTGTGTCCTGCTTTGGGGCTGATTTCTCTTTCTTTTCTTCGGCTTTCTTTTCACTCTTCTTTTCTTCCTTTGGAACGCTGCTTTTCTTTTCCTCTTTTTTATCAGTTGACTTTTTGTCCTCTTTCCTCTTTGCATCATCTTTCTCCTTTCTGCTACTGCCTTTCTCTCCTTCCTTACTCTGATCTCTCTTCTCCTTGGCCTTACTCTTGTCCAGGTCTTTGCTTTTTGAGCTTGTGTCGTGAGCTTTCTGGGCAGCATCAGGCTTCTTCTCAGATTTCTCACTGTCTCTGTTGCTGCTACTTGTACTCGAGTCCCTCTTTTCTCCATGACTGCTATCTTTGGAAGTCTGGTTCTTTAGAGATTTCTTATCACTACCACCACTAGCTCCACCAGCAGAGGATGATGGCTTGCTACCTGAGCTCTGAGAGGAACCTTTACTACTCTCTTTGTGCTTGTTGTTATCCCTTGAGGATGATGATGATGATGATGATGTAGAGGACGATGCTTTTTGCTGGGGCGGCTCTAATTTCAAATCAGGTGCAAAGAGAGCTTCAGCTCGGCTGGAGGCCGCAGCCTTAGAACTTGCCTTGCTTGGTGTTTTCTTTTCACTTTTTTCAGTGGGCGGTCTGGTTAAGTTTACCGATGTTGTTGGTGCTGTGGAGGTTGTTGTAGTTGAGGAGGTTGATGAAGTCGGCTTAGACGTCTGAAGAGCAGATGTCGCTCCGTTTTCATCTGCTACCAAAGCCATAGAGGCAGATGAAGAGGGAGGTAAACTGTCAAATTTGCTTTTGGTGAGCTGACCCATGTCAGGAGAAGAGAGTTTTTCCTCTTTCTCAGGACAGTTTTTACTGCTGACAGTCAGAACTGTGGCTTGGGTGGCTGACTCAGGTAGAGAAACCTCAGACTTCTTTGGTACCAAAAGGCTGGAAATTGTACTGCTCTTGTCTTCGAGATCCTCATTCCCAGTGCTATTAACCTTGGAAGTACATGTCTTTTCACTGACTTTACTAATTGCGGAATCAGGCTCCATTTTTAGTGATACACCTCCATGTTCAGCAGCAATGAGACTTGTAGATTTTTCCTCAGAGACTGAGATGCAAGGTTTGGTATCCAAGGAAGACAAAGGGACAGAGTCTGTACTGGATGTACCAGACTTGACAGATACTGGAGACTCAATGTCTGGGGTAACAACTTCAGGTTTGGACACAAGGACTGTCGTGGTTAAGGACTTGTTTGAGGAGTTGCCTCCCTCACATGAAGTGGAGGTCTGATCAGCCTTGCTGCCCCATAGATTGATAGTCAGTTCGGGGTTGGTGCTTGCCCTGCTTGCTGCTGCTGTGGAAGAGTTTGAGGTTAATGAATACCCTACATCTTTATCCTTGATCATTTGTCCCGACAAAACCTTTGTGTGCCGCAAATCCCCTGGCAGGTGGGGACAAGAGGCTGAGGCAATGGTGGACGAGTCCCTCACATGAGGGTCAAACACAGATGAGGTAAGCTGTGGGGCCTCCTGGCCCAGTGTTGGCACCAGCTGCGACTTGGTTGGTGGTCCCTGAGTAAATGGGGCCGCAGCTGGAGCAGTAAGACCTGTTCTACCGTTTGCTGGCTCGCAGGTCGACGGCTGTACTGATGATCTTGATGATGTTAGTGATGACGATGACAGAGTTGAGCTCACAGGGCTTGTGGGATGGTTGCTCAGAACTTTGTCTGTGCTGGTAGACATTGTCACAGACAGTGAGAGGGGCAGAGGGAGGGATGAAATGACTGGCTTACACTGTTGTGATGAACTTGATGTTGAAGATAATGAAGACGATAAAGATGAGGACAATGAGCTGGCTGCGCTAGATGCATGCTGAACATTTAAAACATGGGATGTAGAAGATGTTACCGAAACAGATATTGATGATGACGAGACATACGATGTGTGCTGTGTTGTCACAGTAGATAACAATGATGATGCTGACGATGACACAGACAATGAATTGGACTGGGACATTACTAATGTACTACTATTACTACTACTGCTGTTCTTCAAAGTCACAATTGGAGTCTTCACTTTTTTATCCAATGAATCCTTAGATCCTGAATTCTCATACAAAACAGAAATTGAGCTTATGGGCGTGCTAACACTGGATGTTGTGAGAGCCTGCGTGCTGCTGCCTACAGCAGAGGTGATGGATGATGGTGGCAATGATGACGAGGATGACAGTGCTAATATTGAACCAGCAACAGACATGGTCATGGTTGGTTGAAGCACAGAAGATGAAGTAGTCACTGGGTTCAGAGACGGCGACAGGCGCGGAGATAATGCTGTTAATGTTTGAGGAGGTGCCAATTTGACACTGAGCGACCGAGGGGAGGCTAAGGGCTCCTCTTTTATTGCCGTCAATGATGATGATGATGATGATGAAGGAAGCAGAAGCTGGGGCATGTCTTTAAGAGCGCCACAAGTAACTCCACCAGTGCTGCCGAGGATACCTGAGCTGGTGTCATACTTGTTGACCTGCTCCAGACGCTTGAAGTCCTGGTCCAGAATGCTCTTCTTGGACAGAACCCGCTGTACTATCACAGATGGCTGTTCCAAAACACTGCCATTGTCCCCTGCATTTCCAACAATATCAGAAGCTCCGGTCACACCTCCTTCCTCCCTCTTCCTTATCCTATATTTAGCATAGCGATTGGCTGCTACATTCCCATCAGTGTTGGCAGCATCCTTCGTGCCACTGAGACTGGGTGAGGCTGAGGAGGATCCTCCACCCAGCGAGAATTCCTGGCTTGCCTTGGTGCTCGGAGCCATGTTGAGGACACGGTCAATGGCGCGAATCCTTTCTTCCCAAGATGCCTCTCCTGGGCCTGGACCAGGGAGACTCTCACCACCGACAAGACTGTTGTCTGAGAGACAGTCATCTTCATCTTCTTCGTCAAGAGGGTCGGGGAGAGTGTTGTAGTTGTTTAGGTAACTGAGGTCAGGTTCAGAATCATTGTCTTTTGGGCCAGGAGACACAGACGGCGAGCGCTTCCAAGCATGAGGAGAGGACGGGTGCTTGGAGCTTTTCTCTGTCAGGCTGCTGGAAGCAACAGAATCTTCTTCCTCACCTCTATCACTAAGGGTGGGACTGAAGCAGTCCAAGGGGCTTGCTTCACGGACAGCACTTTGGTCTTTACTCCAGTCTTTTCGGGAGAGGTATGAAGGGTTTGATTTGGACGAATTTCGGTGCTTATTTATCACAAGAAGATCCTTATCACTAAGCCTGTCTTTGAAAAGTTCACCATTATCACAAGGAGAAGCTGACATATCCAATGATTTATCCTCATAGAGATGCTTGGAGCCCAAAGAATTTGATCGAATATCACAGCCAGCTCTATCGTCGTGGGCAGAGCTGTTTAGCCGGGCATTGATGTCAGGTTTCTTTTCAAAATCCTCAGAATCACTTAACTCCACATTTTCGTGTCTATGGTAATCCTTTGGTTTCACAGATTCAATATCCCTGCCTCCATCTAATCTTCCCCTCTTAGACCTCTGCTTGTCAGAATCATAATCCGAATCGCTATGGTTTCCTCCGAGAGAACCATCCTCATTGAACCCAAGGGTTCTATCCTCCCTTGTGGAATAGTAAGCTCCTCGACTGTCAGATCTGCGGCTATCAGCTGACCTCCGAAGCTTATCTGACCTTGATATTAAACGATCGTCATCAGCTTTACTTCCACTGTCATGGCTCCTGCCTGAACGGCGAAGGGCATCTTTGACAGCCACAGATTTGACAAAGTGAGGAGAGTCTGAATCACTTGCAGTTCCAGCATTTCCCCCCAGAATTGCTCCAGCACTGGTGTCATCTCCAAGCTCTTTAATTTGCATGAGGAGAAGCTGTTTGCGCTGATGCAAGTGCTGAAGGTCATCCCCTGCAGAGCCGTTCTCAGAACCTCCTCCTTGGCTACCCCCACTTGACAATCCCCCAGGACTACCGACTGTGCCTCCACCAGACCGGCGCTTGCTCGAGGCCAGCTTGCCTAACATGTGGCGCGTCTTCTCTCTCTCAGAGCCAGAGAGAGGCGATGACTTCTCCAGCTTTCTCAAAAGTTTTGAGTCCACCACACCACTGGAAGTCAAATTCTCCTCATAAATTCGCCTACGGCCTTTCTCTGCTGCCGTCTTGGCGACCTCAGCGCCAAGTTTGTTGTTGGAAAGAAGCGCCAAAGAGCGAGACTTTGAGGAGGTAGAATCCATGTCCAACAAATCTCGTCTTTTCGAGGAGGAATAAGGAGAGCCCAAATCATCCTCAGTAACCACAGAACGCTTATAATCCTCAGGATAGAACATGCCCCGACCAGAACTGCTGTATGCATCGTCTATAAGGGTAACATCAGGAGACTGAGATCGAGACCCACGCGAGCCAGCTCTAGATCCCCTGCGAGCACTGTAATCACTCTCATGGCTGTGCATACTGTTGGAGTTCATGTACTGAGGAGATCCTATGCGGCTGCTTCGGTGACTATGACTTGGAACAATATCAAAATCCTTGCCATCGCCTTTGGAGTCTTCTAGGTATCTGTCTCCCCTGGATGAGTATTTGTCGTCACCTCGAGAAGACCGATACCGGTGTGACTCTGACCGATACGAGTTGTGCTCACTGTTGGGACTTGTGTCACGACTGTTGTGAAGCGAGGAATTTCTATCCTTTGAGCGTTGCTCTTCATAACGATCTAAAGAAACGTCTCTGGAGCCCCGTCTTGATTGGCTCTCCATCCTGCGTGGGCTCTGGTCTCGTTCTCTGCGCTCTCTCTGACTGTGGCCATACTCTCGAAGAACTGCATCAAAATCCTCCCCTCCTTTGGAATAGAAAGTCCCTCCTGGACCAAAGTCGTCTCTCCTGAAAAAAAAAGGAGGAAATCAATTTGCAATTGGACCCAATGGTGCAATATGAACTTCCTCTATTATTTCTAATAAAGCTTGGAAAAAAAGGTACTAAATTGCAATAAATGCTTTTCTTCCACACATAAAGCAATTAGACCAATAGGAAACTTCACTGACTATTATTTGGCAACCTTTGATTCTGACTTTTCTTTAGTTAACATGAACAATAGTCATAATTAAAGAATAATATTATTGCCAACAAGCTAAGTGACATAGGCTTGAATTAAATCCATTGTCTTAACATATTGCCAACAAGCATTTAATAGAATGATACATTCCTTCACGAGATACTATGATATCAACTGGAAAGTAAACTTTGTACTAAACTTTTAACATCAGCAACAAATAAATACAGGTAATGTACTACAATGCAGACTATTTTTCTTATTGCTCAATATGGTTACAGACCTGCCACTCCTCAGAACAGAAAATAAGTATGATTGAGCTATAAAGTTAAAAAGTCAGTATTCAGGGTAAAAACTCTGTATGACCATGTACCTGTACTCTTAAACTCTGACACTTTTACAATAAAAGCACTAGTGCTTCAATTTTAATAAGGCCATTGTAATATAAATTGTGAAAAAAATAATAAAAAAAAAACTGTTCAAAAACCACCATGTTCCACATAACAATACAGACTTATCATAAAGTATCGTACATGTACTAACATTAAATATAATTTTTAGATTATTTTAAAAAATGACAAAAACTGAGGAAATTAATTCTTTGAAGTGGGACCCATTGGGTGGTAGTTGCCAAGTAGAAAAAATCAGAATTTTGTTTAAAAAAAAAAAATCAGTAGTTTCTCATATTTTGCCATAAAATCAGAATAACACTCATTTAATCTATATGAGTGGCAGGTCTGTGGTTAGCTTAGGAACCTAGAATATTCATTGATTTCAGAAAATATATGGTTAATTGACAAACAACAAAAACTGTATTTTCAACAAGGTTCAACAAGGCTGACCTCGAGGAACGCCGTGAACTTGAATGATTTTCCTCAGGGTAATCATTGAAATTTCGACTCCTTCTACTTCCAGACGCACTGCTGCGGCCATTGTTCCGGGGTGTGTTGAAGATGTTACCACTTCTTGAGGAATTAAAACCATAGCTGGATGGAGATCTGTGAGACAGAAACAACATAAGAGTAAGCACTAAGCAGTTGAGATAAAAACATCCCTAAACGTCATTGCTCTTACTAATTCAGTGAAATTTTCTGTACTCTAATTCTAATTTGAGCTTGAAATCTCATTAACTTTTACAGTATTGTAACATTTCACTTAAGGCAATAAAAGCTACAAAAAGTTAAAATTTCCGCTTTTTCCCAATCTTTTCTAAGAAAATTGTGGTTTTATTTAAACCATGTATTGGTTTTGAGAAACACAAGCATATATGCCTTCTGTTACAAACCAACACCTCCAATTACAAAACTTGAAAATAAATATCTTTCTTTAGCCAGAAAAGGTTTATCAAGGACCTTTTATTTGAAATATCAATGCCGTAGATCTAGAAAATAGAGGCAACAGTCTTGTAACTATCAATAAGACAGGTTGGTTCCTACAGTTAACAAAAAATAATCAATGAAAGAAAAAATACAAGATGGAGAAATCAAGGAAAAATAAAGCAAAAAAAAAAAAGCAAAAAAAGGAGAGCATGCCTGTACCCATCATCTTGGTAGTTGTCGACACTTCTCTGCATGCGGAACTTGTGCACACGACTCTCATCAGGCCTCTCACTGGCTCTCAGTTGACCAGACTCTTCCATTTTATCCAGAAAGTCTGTGTGGCACTCCCGACTTGCAAAGTCAATCTGCACAGAGGAGAAACCGAACACTTTATTACATGGGAAACCTTTAAAATATTGTTTTCAGGTAGTGTGGTAGAAGATAAAGAGCTTGATAAGGCCAAAAAATACTCATAAGTTACATTTAACAACCGTTGGATTCAATAATAATGCCAAAATGCAACTTTACTTTTTGTTTTGGAAAAACGAAGCAAACAGTTCTTTCAAGGAAAATTGTTGTTCTGTTCATTTTATGGCAAATAAGAAGTTAAAGACTAAGTTCATATAAAAAAAAATATCAAAAGACAACCCTGTGAAAATATGCGTCTGTCCTACCTGCAGCTTTTTCTTCATAAAGTGGGGTCTCTGTTTGATATCACTGACACAGTGCTGGGCATCCTCAAATGAGCTGAAGCAGACCAAACCTTTGTTGCGGTTGCGGTCAATAAAGGAGTACGATATGTCGCCGTAACGTGACAAGTTGCTGCGCAGCGCCCGGTTGGACATATCGCTGGGAATGTTGTCAAGCCACACACAACAAGTCGGCATGCTTTTGCCAAAGCCCAACTGAAAAGAAATTGATGTTGACAATTTAGCTACATGTCTTTGTAAACAATGCATAGCCTATGGACTACAAATCTATGTTATAAGTAAAACGGCCTATAATTTCAAACAATTTTATTCCTTTGGAAGCTGAATGCTGAGTGCTTTTAAGAAAAAAGATAAGATGCCAAGCCTTGAAATTCACAGCTAGCCTTTTAGCAGAGAAAAAAACCATTAAGGATATGTATATGATATTCCTCCAAAAATGTTCGTTTTATTTAAAACTTTTAAAAGGTTTAAAACCTTTCTCTATTTAAATAACTGCTACCACCATGAGCAAAGGACTAACCTTAATTTTGTTGATACCAATGTGCTCTCCTTCCATTGCTCTCAGGGCTGCCACAACACTTGCAATGTCGACATACTGTACAAAAGCAAATGCTGTGGTGGCACCTTGCCGTTTGATATCAACGTCCTGAAAATGTCAAAGAAAAAATGTATGGTGTAAAAGCTGTTTTGCAAGCCATGGGTCTGTTTCCATAGATCTATCTCTTCTTGTATCTTGAAAAATAAATTTATTAATCTGAAATGTTCCTGGTTATACTCTTAAATTAAAGATTCTTTAAAATAGGGTAAATTATTTAGGCTTTTTGAAAGCCTCACACCAAGTACCAAGTCTTATTCTGGTACTTTTCCCATAAATTTACATCTTTGTTCAAATATATAATTGGTGACGATATTTCAACAGTCAATTTGCATGTTTATTATTTATCTCAAACCTTTTTTTGAGACTTACAATACAACAAATACTATTTCCATAAAAGACTTAATTTCTAAAAATTTAACCAACATTGAAACTTTTATGTTATCATTAAATAAAAAAAAACTACAAATATGAACAATTCACACATTGACATTGTCGATGAGTGCCAGCTGAAACTTACAATGATTTCCCCAAACTGCCTGAACTTGTCAATGAGATCTTGGGTTGTGGTTTCTTTCTCCAAGTTGCCAACAAACAGCGTCCGTGTGGACTTTTGGTGATACTCATCCATACTGTCATTGTCACTGGACCTGTCTGTGTCGTCTACCTCTGCAAAAGATCATAGAAAGAAAAAATAATTATATGATACAACTATCATCTCAAAAGTTTCCGTTTTAAATGCATTGCTTCAATAAAGGATGAGAAAATATAACAAATGCTTTTTTTATGTTAATACAAATCTTTGACCATAATAACTCTTTTAAAAAGCTACAATTTTGTGACCTATCCATTGACTTCCTTACCAATGCATATTTAGATTACGTCATCTTTGAAAAGGCATTTAAATATACTAGTGATACGTCAAAGAATTTATCCTTATTGGTTCATGGTATGTAAAACAAAAATCTATTTTTCCCATATTTTAAAAATAAAACTGAGTTGTCATTTCTATTTAAATAAATGTTGACGTACCCACTCCCTCATGGGATGTAACTTTAATTTTGGCACCAAAAAAGGTTTTTCCTTGTGAAGCTTCCAGTGCTTTTGAAGCATCCTCTGGCCTGGGAATAAGAAACAAAATAAA
Source organism: Elysia marginata (assembly GCA_019649035.1). Classification (NCBI taxonomy): domain Eukaryota; kingdom Metazoa; phylum Mollusca; class Gastropoda; family Plakobranchidae; genus Elysia; species Elysia marginata. The sequence goes on along the minus strand of BMAT01002452.1, from coordinate 536,889 downwards.
AAAGGTAATTAACCATGTTGTATGTGTACACAGAAAAGTAAAAGTAATGAAAAACACATATGAGCAGCGGAGGTTTAAATAATACTATATTAGTATGTATCTACACATTTTAACCCTTAAATTTTGTCAAGAAAAACATAAAGCTCAAATTTTCTCATCAGTTTTTTATCTTTCTTTTTTTGTAGCAGAAAATAGATTTCCTCTACAATGCATGCGATTTCAATGCTTCTGTCTTCCTCAAGGTCACAGTATTAGCACTGAAATTTAAGCAAACGATATTCAAAGTAAATGCAAAATCTTAAATTAATGTACAGTGAGAGTATAAAAATTGAAACTTTAGGGAATGCAGTTCTTTTTTAAAACTTTACCTTAAAAAAAAAAAAAAAAAAAAAA
>BMAT01002452.1:495554-506981 GCA_019649035.1 Elysia marginata | reverse complement strand
AGGGCTAATTGGGTGACGATGACATCGGTTAAAACAAAGACAAACATAAGCAGTTTGTTGAAAGAAAGAGAGTGGGTGTTGAAAAAAGGGGAAAAGGGGAATTTGAGAAATATGACCTGTATGCCATACAATGTATGATACACCTCTATGAAATCCAGCCTTTTTAATTAGGCAAATTGAAATCATTAAATAGGAGGAGGTACAACCAGATTCTACGTGTATTGGTAGAGGAAGAACAGGAATGTATCAAAATAAAGCAAAAATATTTCACCACTTGACCTTGGTAAGAACAAGCAAGCAAAAAAACAAGATATGCTCAACAAAAACGCAGTCGTGGGTCTACACAAACTACGTACATACATGGAAAGATTGTTACAGACTGCCTGTCGTTAGTTAGATACAGCATCTTCAACATCACAGTAATAATAATGCGTTTCACAATGGAGAGATAATGACTGAGATCTCAGAAAATGAGGAGACAGGCAGGGCCCCAGCGTCTAGCTAGCTCGGTCGTGGTCGTGTCCTGACATTTTGAGGTGAGCCGGAGTGGTTGGTGGCCTGTGGTCGTTGACCTCAGAGAGACAGACTGTGAGAGCCAGTCGAGGAGGTTCTCTGGGAGCGACCTGCTCCAGGACCAGACACAAAGAACTTACAGTTCAAACTGACTGTGCTTACAGTTACATGCGAGAGTACTCTCTCTCTGTCTGTCTCTCTCTCTCTCTCTCTTGTGCCTGTGCTTATCTTTTCCTTGACGTTTACCTCTTTATCTCGCTCTTTATCGCAATTCATTTAGATCTATCTTTCTATTCTCTCTCGCTCTCTATCGAAATATTCCTTAAAAAGCTTTCATTTCAGCCGCCAAGAGTCTGGCGCGTGCAATAAAATTTAAACGAAAGGCAACTATGAGCAATGCACAGAAAACCGCTAATATTCCAACATTGATAAAATGTTATGCTATTTACTTTTACACGCAAGTAATCTAATTTCAAAAGTCGGTCCCGCGGCATGAATAGAGGAAGGTAAAAAAGACAAAATCTATGTCTCACAAATAGACATTAGGCATGATCTACTGAAAGCAATTTTGAATTTACTACGACGAATGAGTACCAACGCCGATTTTGATCCGAAGACCTCTCGTTGTTTATGTTGATTGTTTAGATTTGAATATCTCGCCTTTTATTCCCTATTTTTTTAACACATGAATCTCTATAAAAACCAATACCCGTAAATCGCATGAACACAAACTAAGCAATGTTAATCAGTTTTGTTGTTATCTGAGAAGATGGAACAAATTTGCTAACCACCATTCATCATTAAACCACCGTCGATTTAAATAGAACAGGACAACCCTTCACAAGAAAAAAAAAACAACTTGTCGCTACTTAGGAGACTTTGAATCCTGCCTACTATTAGAAAGACACAAAGGTCTTGGCAAGGTGCCTGTGGTGGACTGACACAACGCGTCCCAAGCCAAAGCGTTCTACGTGTGCATTTGAATTCTGTTAGGTGACAACCCCAAGAAGACCGACCACAAGTGTCCAATCCTGGAGCGTTTCCTGATTCAATCTGCCACTCTGCTACTGGGCACTGGACAGACACACATGGTCTTAAAGACTTCAAGTAGACGGCCCAGAATTTCATAGATGGAAAAAGACCCCCCCCCCCCCCCCCCCCCTTTCGCCAAATTTACCCTCAGTTTGCGAGATAGGTAGTGTGATAGACTGGGTAACCTGACAGGTGTGTGTCACCAATAGTCTGGTGTGGTGGTGGTCCAAAAACCAGATCTACCGGTAGCCAAGCAGTTTCAGCGCAAGCTAAAATGGCCGAGAGGTTGAAGGTTTGGGGTAGATCTGCGGAGCGGGCCGGAGACACAGCTGCTGTCCTGTAGCCAGTTACAGTGGAATCCACCTAAAGTCAACACCTTTAAGGGAAACTCTTGCTTAAAGTCAACTCTGTTTTGCATTCCCATTTTGTATTTCTTTATATTCTTGTAATGGTTAAAGTCAACTCTTGCTTAAAGTCAACACATTTTTTTCGGTCCCGAGGTGTTGACTTTATCGGGATTCCACTGTATTTTGGTTGGATCAGTTTACTACTACACAGTAACACAGTATAATGAACGGAGAATGTACAACTTCGAGGAGATGAAAGGGGTGATCCAGGTATAGTAGACTACATGCACTTGAAGTTTGAGAACAGACACGTCCACCATTACAATTTTCCTTAGTTATGTATTAAAAATAAGCTTATTCCGAAAAGTTGATGTTATAATATAGCAGAGTGATAGGTTGCGTGCGTTCAATTTTACTGACAAATATCCGTTCTATCAGCCTTTTCATACAAGTTCTGAATGTTAGTGAACCGACGCAAACTATGATTTGCTTATTTTCACAGAAACATGAGAAAGAAAAGGACAAGGGTGGGTCTAGTAATAGATTATGCCATTCGAACTACATGCAGCTTTGCGTACGTTAGGTGGAATCTTACGGTCAAACATTATTCTACCAGTTGAGGGTTTTCATCTAGAAAGAGACAGGGGGGGGGGGGGGNNAGGAGGAGACTTTTCTGGTCACGCGGTCCCTTTTACTGTACTTTGGAGAGTTCGCAGTTTTTTAAGATCCTCCGAGGATGCTTATAGATCTAGTTATATCCAGTGTGTAAATGGTGACCTAACTGTACAGCAGGGGTTTTCAAACAGGTCCTCCCTGGCTAGAGTAGACCCATCTTGTGTCCTGTTGTTCGCGATCTAGACGGTGATCCATTCTGTCAACACGGCAAGCCAGGGCTAAGATGGCTATCAGTATAGTATCACGTCCTTTCGACAAGCACGTCTGCGGTCTCATGACACCCACGTAAACTTACACTACCGCGTTCAAATAGTGCTGTGTCGCGCTTTCATTCCTTCTTTGTTCCGTATAATCTTAAGTACGCCAGTTTCGCCTCTGAGATTATTCATTTGCTGAAAGAAGTTGCGGAAATAGACGGTTAGCACAGTAGCCAAGTAGCAAGTCACGCTGTTCCACTCTCAAAGCAAACTGGTTGGATTAGACTACCCTCGCTTTGGAGCTAGATTAAACGGTACATATATTCAGACCTACAGCTGTTATACATGTATTTGAATGTATATGTTACGCAGATGTAGTTGTAGTATGCTGTCTTTGTTTTTCGCTGCCGCTCTTGCTAACGTAGAAAATCTTCAAGTTCAAGTGAATCATATTGGAGAGGCAAAAAAAGTGAACCAGGGAGATGGGAAAGGGAAAATTAGCTCGACGTTCGTCCTCAGCCTGGTTCGGAGATCTTGAGAACAGGACTTACTCCGTGTACTCAGAAATTACATGACGTGTTTTGTGTAATGAATTGACATTGCGTGTCGGAGTCGAAAGGTTGGTATTTGTGTCCACTCCAAAAACAATTAATCAATGAGAACTATGATAGCCGAGTTTTTACTAATATCTATTTCGTCACTGGTCTTTCGACTGAATGGATTCTACGACTATTGAAAAGTTCCGCACAAAATACATTGAAAACTGACGCACACGAACGACCCTGTATGGATTATTTTTGTGGAATTCTGCCATTAAGTGAACACCAACCTAGCAATAGCGCTAGCCGGCCAAGCACAGAGCCAAAGGTGACATCTGCCGGGGCCGAGGCTGTGTCGAGTCGGCTAGATCTTCTACACACTACTGTATGACACATGACACACCGGGCCGCCGAGCTGGGGTTCGAGAGCACGACAGGTGGCACTGGTGTTGACTAAGCAGGCCACTTCCAAGTTCCATTTCGCGGTTGTTTGTGCGCGGAAAATAAGGGCCAAGAGGAGGTGAAAGGGACTCGACATCCTGCCATTAACGACAGGGGAATAAGGTCGCGGTAATAAACATTAAAGCCATAAAATTAATAGCATAGCGCCCTCTCACCACTGCGACAAAGCAAGACCAATCTAAAGTAAAGCCCCCATATCATCAAAGCTGGGCCAATTTTATAAATTTATAGCTTCCTGGTTTCTATTTCTATTCGCTTGCTCTATGACGTTTCATACAGTAACAACATGGGCTTAAAGTTTGGACAAGCCGAAAAACGAGAGCAATCTTTCAGTAGTTTATGATACCAAGTTTTCTTGTAAATTAAAATATATCATCCAGATAAGAACAGGCGTTTTATGTATTAATTTGGTCTAAAGACAGTCAAAAAAGTACAATGGACATGCAGGGCATGATACTATAGGCACTAGGTTGCCGTAGATGTACAGAGAAGAGGAAGGCCTGTTGTCTCTATAATTATTATGTATTAGACTACATCGGATCCCGCCATGCAAAAAGCATTGTTTTTCTCTCAGAATTATTGATTAAAAGCCGTGGAAAAAAACATTACGTAGATGGTTAAAGTTTTGTGCGATTTTTTTTCTAAAAAAAAACCCGCTACTGTAAGGCTCTGTGATTTAAAAAACATTTCATACTATTTTTTACATGCTACAGCCTGCGTGGCTAAAGCTAGAGAGAAAAGAATCGACGGATTCTTACGTACATTCACTTCAACTCTATTCAACTTGCCAACACAAAGGCGCAAACAAAACAAACATGAAAAAAACCCCATTATCTTCTGTTTAAAAAAAAAAAGACACAATTACAATTGCTAGTTAATAGGATGCACAGAGCACGGTAGCGCACACAGCGACATGACGTGGCGGTCAGGCGAATGTCACCAAAGCTGGCTAAGCCTAGTTGATCTAGTGTGTAGTGTGTACCAGCATCTCGCCAAAAGCTGGAGCGTGATTACACCACACGTGCAAGGTGGAAACTCGATACTCGTGCTACTGCCACTGCTAGGCAAATCAACACTGGCAACCGAGACTCGGATCGTGCTGCCGAGATTATACGGACAAAGTTGCATGTCTATTTTAACCATGGCAGGTTTGCTTATTCGTCCTCTGTGTTAAATAAATTAAAGCAAAACGCGTGATTCAATTACATACGTACAACTTGTAAGTTGTATGCCCTGCGGATTTCACAGATGGGGTCACAAGCATTACCTTTGTTCGATCCAACCTGCCAGTAGACAGAGCTAATCAATGTAAACTTAATCATTATGGGCTGATGGCTTGCCAAAAAAAAATTACATGTACATGTACTATAGTGTACGACAGTTGATTAAGGTGACGATGTATACATGAGCCAGGGATTTTGCCAACGACAAGGTATACTAACGTTATAGGCTACACGTTGGGCGCACACAAGGCACACTACCACACTGTGTTCTTCAGCCAATAAGTTTGCGATGAGCTGTTAATGCTGACGGACAGACTTTTTGGAGTAATCAGAGAGAACAAAAAGTCATTTTGTGCTCATGTTGATGCGATTGATGTTTTCGATTAAATTGATTCTAACCATTTCACAAACGTGAACTCCATTTTCAAAGAGACTAAGACGGGGTACATGTATAATAATAACTCTTTCTGGGTTCGAGAACATAACATTTGACATGACAAACTTGGAATTTATGCATCAAACTATAAAAGATATGCAACAGACGGGGTTGTTGAGGCATAAGATCTTTGCAATTTTAAGATATGCACATTTCAAAGAATGAAATTTACCTAATAGATTTACCACATGTTGTTATTTTAGTTTGTTATGACACTTGTAGAAATGTGTGTCTAAGAATGAAGATTATTAAACAATCACAATTAGTTATGAACATTTCTAGAGGATAAAAACTATTTTATTTTAATATTCTGTTCAAAAAGTTATGCGCAAAAAGGCTCAAAGAACGATCATCAATAAGGTGCAAAAATGTTGCTTAAGGCCATACATAGTGCGAAAACAAAAATGAACCACTTTGAGGGACGTTCATCACACAAGTTGAAGAAGACGGTCAGACTAGGGCGAAAACTCTATTGAAACAATGTTACATTCTAAGGTCGATCTGTGTCCAATGTCGCACTAGGACTATCGTTTGGTGTAAGGAAAACGAAAAGATCTAACGTGTGTTTGTGTGGTGGGGGGAGGGAAATGGTTATGATTTATTATTTTCAACGCAAAGGAGACACACAGCATATCTACCAAAAAACAACACTGTATCTCGGTGAGCATGTACTTTATTAAGACTAAGGCAGGGCATTGCACAAAATGTACCCTTGACGTTGACCGTTGTTGTTGTTAACAATGTGAATAAAATGCTAGACCACGTGACAAAATAAGATAAGAATCGTAAAATTTGATAGCCTCAAATTACGACTTGTACTATCAATGCATGTATGTACGATTTACCATGTTTGGCCTTGGTCGATTAAGCTTAAGATAAACACTACAGGAAGATACATCTCACAATTTGCAACAGCCATAGATTCGAACATTGATATTATTACACCGGGTGCTGATTTCGGTAGGCAGGAGACGCCCCTAGCTCGCCATCATTTCACATAATTAAGGCCTCGAAGATATCGATAACCAACTAGTTCTCGATATCTCGCGATAGGAATTTGAGCCGTGTGTCATTGTCGTAACATATACGAGTATATACAATCAACGGGGTTTGGGCCAAACTGTACTGATTATGCATAAGAAGCAATGCTATCACCCGCCGTGCTGAGATAGGCTAGTTATACAATCGCCACGTAGTCAGCCCCTTATTGTCTATAGAAAGTCGGTTTGAGGTCAACAGCTTTTGTTATTCGTATACGGAGTGATTATTTTGTGTTGGCTAGTCGGCCTGACAGTGAACTCTGTACCCCCCGAGCCATCCAATGTCCGATAAGATTTGATTTGAATCATAACGGACACTTATTCGTTCGCAGTAACAACTCTGAAACTCAATTTACAACCGGATAAGGTTCGTCCTGTATTTTGAACTTCAGAACTCGGATCCTTTATGATTTGCAGTAATAATATGGATACAAATGGGCCGTATCAGATTCGCTTTGTCGCTTTGTATTGATAAGATAACAACTCAAAAAATTCACTCAGGAAGATGTACAGCAACATGGTATGACTTAAACTTATACTTAAAAGCAGTTGAACACGGCGAGTCTCTTGGCAAACCAACTTTATATTCAGTGGATCGGCCAGTGTAATTCTATCAATATGTACAGGAAATAGTTACGAAGTCCCGATCAAATTACCCAAGACGTGTCATTAAAAAATAACGATTTAAAAATAGTTGATCCTTTCCAAAGACCCCCGCTTCCACACAATGTCTACTTTACATAGACCGGTGGTAGAAGAGTGAACTGTTGAATGTCATCTATGTCCACTTGACTACGTACTGGGATGATCTTATGCTAGGTCAAGTGTTGAGATGACGCAGGGAAAATAGAGTGGGGCTCAAGAGACCAGGAACTTCATGTATGTGTAGGTCTAACCGTTTCGGACGACATTCGCGTTTTCTTCATAGTCGACGTGTTAAACGTTTAATTATTTTATCGTTTAATTATTTAAGTATACCAAAGAAGGCTTACGTAACTGTTCCAACCATTTTATAGACGTTAAAAAAGACAGTTTTTAGTTTTCCTCAACAGCATTCACTCACTTATTGACTGTGCAATTTAAGTTAATATCGACGCAAAGCATTCATGCTGGAAGTTGAAATCACAGTTTTTTAAACTCACGACCTAGCATTTATCTAACTGCGAATGGGAAGTGGGTAAACAACTTGGAAAAGACAAACACCAACGCGACGCTTTCAGACCAGCGTACTGGTATTTAAAAAATCCGAGAATTTTTTTTTTCGTATCCACAGTTTTGGTGCACATTTTTCGCGCATATTGGCTACGGCAATCTTGAACTGCAGAGATGTTTTTTTTTAGTATCGGTACCGAAACAGTTGTTGCATGCCCATACTAGTAGTAATAGTACTAATACAAGTAAAGATAATCATAATGTGCAACAATCGGATTCTGCGTACTTAGAAGCCGTCTCAATTTCTCCGATCCAATTTTGAGAACGAGGCGAGAATATTACATGGATGGTATCTCTCTCAATGTCCTCTACCTCTGCCACCTCTCTAATCTTGTGACCGAGCAAAAAATAATTCCCTAGCAGGTGATGGGAGCTGCAACTCTTTTCACCCCATTCCAAATCCTCTTCCTTTGTTAGGAACTGCACCACATCACAGCACGGGCAAGGCATTATAATTTATAGGGCGTAGAAGCTCTTTTTAGTACACACCAAGGGTGTGTGCGGCCTAGAGCCTCCTTTTACAGATAGTACACACACTATCATAATATTTCCTCAAGAGCAGGGAGAAAGAGAAAGAGAGGGAGAGAGAGAGCGGTGGAGGGGTGGAGGAGGTAGTGAATGAGATAGAATGTGACGCTAATGGAGGGATAGGCCCGGCCTTGGAAAAAGGGGGATATCCCGTTTCAGGAGCTGCCGGGAGGTAATAATTTCATCTGAGGGATGGTGGAAAGCGTATAAGAATTTCAATCTGAAACGAAGTTCCGAGCTCCGGATGAGCAAACAATTGTATGCCTAAATGGATTCGTCAATGATTGACTCGGGCAAGCTGGAAGCAAGCTCTAAACAATTCAATGCTGGGCTATTTCTAGAGCCAATGAATGAATGAGAAAAGTGTCGCGTGAAGCTCAAATGCAATGGGGTTTTTTATCTGAAGAGAAAAAAAATTTGGCTCTGAACTGTAAGTGTCTTTTTCATGAATCTGCTCGAAATATACTCAGTTGTCTCTAATGAGGCTATAAAAACTAACCTGGCGATGACATTCAAAGCAACTACGTAATATAACATGTTAATTGTTACGTGGCACTCGATACGAATTAAACTTCTGTACAAATGTATGAGTATGCTCTGCTCCCTTTCCTCAATTACCTTCTTTTTCCTGCTTAAGAATTCAAGCATGTGCTTAATTTATAGATCCACAAATAATGATAATGGGTGCAATGATAATCGGAATTTCCCGACAAGTTAGTGTAAACGCTAGGTAATGAGGTGTGTGGCCATAACGCTATGGCGGAGGGGGGTGTTTCTCAACCACAAGGTTTTACATATACACTAATTTACTATTCAAAGACAGCGCTAAGCTCCCACCCTCACCTTTTCTAAACAATAATTATCGGTACACACTAATGTAACTAGATCTACTTGTATCTAAATTAAGCTGTCAGTTCACTTATCTAACTTCGCTGTATTTTTGAAATTTGTATTATTCAGTCCTTTAACCGTGACAAAACCAAGAGACGTAACTTGATGCATGCCCGACCATAAAACTTGAGCCTTAAAAACATCAGAGAGCGAATGTAGGTTATCTGGATTAGTTTAGAAAAACTACATGGTCCTACCAGGCGTGACTAGTTGGTTTCTATCAGCATAAACTTAAGCTGAGATGATGTGTCGGTGTGTACCATTTTAAAACTACCAGGGACTCGGTGCCCCAGTTAATGAGGTAGGGAGGAGAGATGGGGAAACCATAAAATTGCTCACCTGTGGTAACATTGCACACACAGGCTGACAGGGACAGTTGTAGTGGAGTGCTGATTATTACAATCAACTGTAGGGCCTGGCTCTTGCATGAAGTGATGAACTGAGAACTTCAGGCCTTGGGGCTGTCTGCCACGCCCACAACGCTTCGAAAACCCCAGAAGTTCATTCATGACGTCAGTTGTCAAGGTCGGAACGAAGACAAGCCGACAAAAAGTACAAATAATAGTCCGCCATCGACCAAGGTAACACCTCAGTAAATTTTAATAATAAATTCAGCGTGGAAAAAATCCCTAAGTCTGGGGCCTCCCGCCTGTCTAGAACTTGGGAGCACCGTAATATGACTGACTCATGCGACTGCTGCAGTGTGTTAGCAAAGTAACGTTACGGAAAAGGCGACAGGCATGATTGTGCTACGTTACGGTGAGTTACGGATCCTGATGCCACTGATGATAATTCTTCTCATCGCAACGTTAACGCACGTTACACGTCTTCGACAACCCCAGGAGAACTACAAGTCTACAGTACAATCTCACTGTGTTAGACCGTGTGCTGTTCAGTGTTCAGTTTTCTCTTTGAGCTGCAGTCTGAACCGTCTCTTTCTTCCTTCTAGTTAGTTAGTTCTACACGACAGAAAGACTATGCTAAAAACCTACACAATCGTTGTGCATTACGCAGGCTTGGACTACACGCTAACGAATGTGAGTGCAATGAATGAATAATAATTTCCCCCTTTCCATCCCCATTAAAGACCTAAAGCGGTAAATGAAAAACGCCAATGACAAGAGCGGATTGTCTCAAGTCAAAAGCCTAACTGCTTTTTGGCCTTGGATAAAATAATCTGGAAAAACATAGGCTAGTGGTTTTTAAGTGTGAATGAGCCTCATGGGGAATACTTAGTGAGGTAGTTAGTACCAACGAGAAAGTGGTAGTGGTAGTGAGATAACAACGGAGACTGTGAGACTTGAATGGTCAGAAGAGAAAAAATGGGAGCAGTCTTACCCAGCTGGTTTGGCTTCTATCTTGAGAGAAAATAGACAGAAAGACGGGAGGATTAAGGTGGCCAAATACAAGTACTGCCTAACTGCAACATTAACTTGCTAACATTTTGAATCATGGCCTGTTAGCTACCAAATATTGCATTGTGTTGACCCCAAATCCTATTTTCACCCCTCCCCCCACCCACAACCGTAAAACTGATCCTTAGAGTAGACTCATACAAACCATGTCTACTGGTACAGTGGTAACAGATGGACTAGCTAGGTTCCGCTAAGCCGGATGTTCCCAACTATTGTACTTGTATGTAGTATGGCGACCCTGTGTACAACTAACCAAAGATGTGAGTGACGCACTGGCGTTGGCTTCGGTTACACTGTGAGATTTTTTTAACTACCCGTACAAAAGGGACATGCTCTGGATTGCTCAGTGTCAAGTATCGGAGTTCTAGATATATATATATACTACAGCTTTGTTTTTGCTACTCAAAACTGTGAAATCGTCAAACAAGTTTCAATTCTGTAAACTGTTGACTCGGAGTGTTTGTATGAAGTTTTAACTTTCAGATTTCACAAGATTGTGACGATGCTCCTAAAAATTGTGCGCGCTTTGCATGAAATAGACCAAGAGCTAAGTACATGTACAAAACTACAAGTAAAATATTTTTAGAGAGAAAAATTAGGGCCTACATAGGCCTACGACGCAGTAGAGAAAATACCGGCAGCCTTACTAAGGATCGCGCGAGAAAAAGGGGGGGGGGGCGGACGGACGGACGCGGGCTCCAAATCCATTCCCTTCAGATTATCTTGTATGGAAAAAAATTCTAGAGAAGGTCAGAAACTGAACGGTGAAAAAATCTCATCAAAAAACTAGAAATCTTTTTTAGAGCGAAAATTGGTGGGGAATTCCTGCTGAACAATGGAGGGAGCAGAATGAATGGGCCGGTGGAGGGAGAATGAATGGGCCGAAACCGCTTTGTCTACGTGGATTAGAGTTTCTT
>BMAT01002452.1:460478-481248 GCA_019649035.1 Elysia marginata | reverse complement strand
GGGGGGGGGGGTGCACATCTTAATCATAACGCACTCACTACCCTGCTAGAAAGTACACTGTACGTACAAGCCAACTTAAACTTAACCAGGCCCATTTCTTCTATTTGTGACAACCAATGATACATGTATTATCTGCTTACAAGAAAGATACTTGTTCAAACAGAGGGGATGAATAAGGGACAAACTAAAACGAAAAACAAAAAGGGTGTGAGAGTTAAAATAGGTATTGAAAACATAGCGGCAAACTCTACGTAAGGTCATGTTCTGGCAAGAGAAGCTTTACACTTTTGCCCTATTTCTACCTTACACCGTAGGCTCAGCTGATGGCGAATGTTGGAATCAGATATTGGAATGAGATGTTGTTACCAGGTCGTATGCGTCAAGATTTCGTTAAATTACATTACCAGTGTACCTTCCAACCTGTAACATACTGTGCTCTGTTAGTGTTAGTTCACTAAGGTTACACCAATAATCAAGGCTCTTGTCTGGACGAAATATCGTTGTCTCGACAATAGAAATAGAATTAAAATTAGTACCTGCCATGCCTTTACCCCCCCCCCTTTCCCCATCGTTTTACTCACCCCAGACCTTTTTAAAAAGGCAGAAGCTAATTTCAGTATTTTAGATTTGATATCAGTACTCCTGTAATGTGGTAGTATTTCCGGTGCTAAAATATTGGAATCAGTACTGGTTGGCAGGCCTACAATAAGATGGCGTAAATTTCGCATGCCTTCTACTTCTACACTTTTGTGAGATACAGCTAAAGGTTTTTGTGAGCGAGAGTAGATTCTGGTCAGGTAGTTAGTATTATAGATCTCGATTTTAAGGCTGACTTCAATTGAGTTGAAGGCAAGGGTCTCATGGTTACCAAAATAACCGTAATTCCACAAAGCTTTTAAAGCAGGGCAACCGTTGGATAGCTATAAATGTGTCAGGAGCACACCTAACCAGCTACCGTACTGTGCACATTTTGAATGCACTCCCGTTGCTTACCGGGGGACCCAGGTAATGTTACAGAATCGTTACCAACTTGGTGGAGCGTGTATAGAGATAGGATGGTTTTAGTGCGCAACGCATCTTTGTCTTTACTGTTTGTTATTCAAGTTTAGACTTAGTGCAACCAAGGAAACATTAGCTCCCTCCAACGTGTGTAAAATTTAATATGTATTTATGACTACTTCCTATGCACGTTCTGACATGGCAGACCCTTATTTACGGTATCCCACCAAGCACCGCAGTCAGACCTGGACAAAGGGCATTGCATAAGGTCATGTAGACGGATAAAAGCCCTTTCAACATAAACTCGAGATTGAACCGGTAAAAACCAACTCCACCAGTATTCAAACCCGTTAGATTCTACAACAGCCAAGCCAGTTCTAGGCCTGTGCATGTAATTATACTAGCGTTGTAGGCCTGGCAGGCAACTTGATCAAGATTTAGCACGGCATTCAAAGGAGAGTCAGAGCTGCCCAATGCAACATCAGAACTAAGCTACAGAGAGGCCTGTGTGAAAGCGATTACACACACAGCGTATAGTCCGGTCGGTTTACACACGAAGCCCTAGAGTCTCTGGTTACGAACACAGTACAGAGAAAACATAACACACTAGGCCTAAGTAAAGCCAGAGCAATGAAGGGGAGGGATGGCGATGGAAGACAGCTTTTACCGACCTGGCGTGATAGTGATGACTCATGGCCATGTGCCGACCCCAAAAACAGCCCGCCACCTCCACCTATCTCGCCCCTTTCCCCATACCCCTACTTTGCCCTTAGCGTGTTCACCCTGCCTGCCCTTATCTCGCTCAGTCGCAACATGGAAACCTTCCTTTGCCCTTCCAGCATTCTCGGCCAAACAACAGCTCTTTTTTTTCTCCTCTCCGGAGTTCGCCGGTGCGGTAGTGAGGCCGAGTGGAGTTCTTCTCGTGTTCGGAATAGGCTAAAAGTAGAACTACATCATTGGCATGAACCTGTAACTCGGAGCAGCAGAATGTGATAGCTGTCTGTGAGAAAGTCGGTGCTTTACTAACTCGCTTACGCAACTCTGTTTATAGCAGTTTTAAATTTTGGGTGGCAGCCAGAAGTGTTAAAAACTGGGCGCGGACAATATTAAAGCTACAAAAACTAAGATATCTTCATCTATGAAGGTAACTGCTGCAGAATCACTGTGAATGTTATTAGGTTCAACAGCAACCAAGCCAAAAACTATGTGAGAACTGTGATACGTTTACCTCATTAGGGAGCTGACCTTACTTTCTACACGATGTACTCTGAAGGCGAGAATTAGCAACAATCAGCAGTTGGACATTAAGATGTAGGCGTAACGTCCCAGCTTTGGCTTAAATTTAGAATTGTCTAAGGACTTAAACACTATCATACATACGTGTGTCTTGACTATTATTATCACACACATTCTCCAATTGACTTTATTTCCTTCCAAAATCACCTTTCACTACCAAAACAAAATACAACTAATACTTTAAGTGCCACCACGATACAAGGCGATGCACATGAACATCTACATGTATTTAACTCGAGTTACCAGAGACCCATATTGCTGTGACCTTCAGCGGCAGAGAAAAGCTGTACATGTAATAGAGTTATCCCGAGCATGCCCCCTGGGCTACTGCCAAGTTCTAAAATAACCTCAGCAGATAGACCCAAGTCTAGTGGTGCAATCTTCTTTACTACTTAGTGGACTAACCAAACAATACAGAGTGCACTGCATACCGAGAGAGAGAGAAGTGAGGGGAGGGGGTATTTTAGCTAAAATACAATTTAACTTGAACGTAATATAGATCTACAACAAACGGTGTAAAAAAAAGTATAGACACGTTACTTTCTCTGGAGTCGTCAATAATAATAATTATTGTCGAACCACAACATATTAAGAATAAGAAGCCATACACAGCAAAATATGTGTTGCATGTCCGGTATACGTACTTAAGTTTGAAACTGTTACCCTTGACCATAGCTACAAGATTTATGATATTCCAGACCTAAATATGAGTTGTTTATTGTTGTGGAGAGGGTTACTATCTAAAACCTATGTAAACTAATGGCCAAAAGTCACGACTTTCAGGAGAGTGGGAAATACTAATAGCTGCTGATACAAACAATTCAATACTAACGTTTTTGTCTCATGATAAATAGGCCTACTGAAGCAGACGTACGTTCTCGTCAAAACGAAGGGCATGTAATTGACAGGCCTTTAAGTTTAACTTGAACCAGCACCACAGACATTACACATAGATATAAGTTGTAGCTTCATCATCAAAGTACATCTATGTAATTCAATTAGTGTGTGAATATGTGGGAGTGTATAGACGGGTAGTAATGTCCTCACGGTTTGCCACTGAGAGATTAGAGCGAATGAAAGCAAAATTCTCCAAAATTCTCGAGAGTCAAGACGTAATTAAACTTCATTCTAAGAACTAAATGGTTTTCAAAACACAAATGAACAGTGGCATGATAATCGTAGTATATACAGGGATGATACATGGTTTTTGGGAAAAAAAACCCACCTGAAAATGAGTCGAGTGTTACGGTACATCTCACATAGAACAAGTGTCATGATAAACACAATGTGTTATAAATAGATAAAAAAAAACCTGACATTTGCCAAATGATTTGGCATCCCTGCTGTACATGAGCCGAAAAACAAGCTTCTTTAGTTGAATGCTGACAATTCAATGTGCTATACTGTTAAGAATAAAAAGAACAGTGAAGTCTGCTTGATATAAAAGTATACTTTTGTTTTCCTCTCTTTTCTTTTCTTCTTGATAGTCTATTTAATTTTAGTAAAATATTCAACTGGACCAGAGGGGTTTTATCGTAACAGGATTCCTCTTGCATTAATTATATTAAGCAAGGGGCCGTGATAATTCACGTAAGCTCACTCAAGACCATTACGTGTATGATAAAGAAAAGAAAACGGACAATACTAAGACACCAAAGGGAGACACGGAAATGTCCAATCGCGCTGAGCTTGTCGAGTAGAATGAATAATTACGATGATTGCGCAATATACGAAGCTTAACAAACGCAATGATTGGTTCACCTGCAAACTAAAGGAAACAACATATAACGATGTATACACAGGCATGGATGCGTGAATAAAAGAGAAAGAGCTCTTTCGAATGTGTAGACTTTATCAGAAACTTTACAAAGGGGAATAATTCGAAAGACACACACACACAAAAAAAACACGCATACACTGTAAATGATTGTACAGGGATATAGAGTATGGGAGAGGATATGGCAATGGAAAAACGCCTTACACTGTTGTTACAAATACAATACAAATTTTATCTATTGCCTGAAACCATGTGGCCAACAGAGCGATGTGTTCTCGAAGCTGCTCCATGAACAATCCTGCTCGGGACAACCCAAGTGCAATATCTGCAGTGCAAACCATAGGCCTACGAGATGTTGCTCTTGCTTTGTCCACTGCCGAATAAATAATAGTCCGGCCTTGAACCAGAACACTTCACTTGCTTGAACCAGATATTACCACCACGAAATAGCTAGTTTTTATGTGTAAGATAAGATCGGCCAGACAGGCTAGGGGCGGGGAAACATGGGCGTAAAATTAGAAGAAAGCTTAGGTCTATGCTAGCTGGTTTATTAGCGAGGAGGAAAAACAAAAAAAGGTGTTATGCATATACTGTACATACCTAGTTCACGAAGAGGGCGAGATAGAGAGATAGATAGATAGATAGATAGATAGATANNAGAGAGAGAGAGAGAGAGAGAGAGAGAGAGACTGGCCGTGTGTTAAAACGTGTCTGTCATCTCGACAGCGCGCCTGCACCACGACGATGCATCCATAATGACGTGCACACAAAGCACAACACACACACATACATATTGCGGCCTTTTCACCTGAACATTCTTTTTTTTTTTTCCACAGGCGTGCTATCTAGTTACACGTTGACAGACTGTCTAGGCACAGAGAGGTAAAGATCCTGGCCCTCTAAAACTAAAATAATAACTACGTATAAAATTGGCGGCAGCTGAAGACTGGCCTGGTCCATTTCTAAGCCTTGTCTTCAGTCTTGAGGCTATTTTTTTTTGTTTTCGCAGTTCTGTCACGAATCTAGCACTAGCTAGCATCAGCACAGTGAGTTCTGATTAATTTTCTAGCATTCAATAATGATTAATCGAATAGGCTGAGGTGGAACAAGGAAGTGTTTGAGTTTCTTATTAATTAAAACCACCAAAAGTACTCTCAGTTCCATCAAAATTATTTGAAGTGTGGTATATTGTATTTGCCCACACCTAATGAAGACCACACGCTCATCAACTTTGCCGCCAGCCAAAATAACCGAAAAAGTTTATTGTAAATAGTTGCTCAAACAAAAAAATATAAAGACAAATCACCGGGGATAGAGTGAAAGTGTGTGCGGGAAAAGGGGGGGGGGTCATGTGTGTACTGTTACTTAACTTCTGACAAGGCGGCAGAAATTTTTGTAGAAATCGTTCTCAGCGAAAAGAAAAACTTGGAGCCACTACTAGGACTGGGAATTGTTTCAAATATATTCTATACATGTACTTGTACTGTAGTAGTACTAGTAGCGATATAGTTTGAAAGCCTATGGAGAATTGCTCGGTAAGCATTAAATTGCTTCACACGGCAGTGAAACTTGTCAGTGAGACAAAAGTAAAAGTTAAAAAACAACAACAAATAAATCCAATTCAAATCAATACAAACTTTTTAAATTTTTTTTTACAAGCAGTAAAAAAAGGCAATGGCTGTAAAGATGCTAATTGGATAGGAATATAATCAGGTGTGTGTCACAAGACAAAGCTAACGACTGTTTCGGAGTTTCTAACAATAGCGGGATTGTGTGTCTGTACTCTGTGTGTGTGGAAAGGGGGGGGGGGGGAGATCTAAGGAAAGACGCAAGCAAAGGTGAGAAACAGAACTGGATAATAAACCAGGGTTGCCATGGCGACCACCTAATTATCTCCGTAGGATCGTTACTGTTAACGTTGTTACTGTTGGGTTAGGTCTGGGTAGCGTATTGGCTAATTCAAGTAGTTTTCAGTAACACTAACAGTACATTTAACCATAAAGAAGCGTCTAGTCTCTGTGCTGTATTCCAGTGATACATCCTCCTACTAGTCCTAGTGGCCACACAGCTTCTAAGGACATTGTAATTGGCTACCCGAAAAAGAAATACAACATTATCATTTTCTATCGGTTGCAGAAAATTGAGGAACAAAAATTATGGCAAAAAAGCGTTTTAACAAAAGAGATGGGTTTGGGTAGTACCAGTATACAGTCTTGCATTTAATTTTAAAGCGTGTTCACTATGCCAATCACACAGCCTGGTCTTGAAAAGCTCGAGTCAGTGAGGCTTGATTTATTGCACGTCATACATATGAAACAGCAAATATGAATGTGTAACTTAACCCTTCACTGCCCAAGCATAATAAAGTGACAAAAAATTCCAAATTTTTAGTATTGCTTTCTGTTGGCTTCCCATGACAAATCACAAAATAAAAACTTATTTTGTGGCTGGTAGATAACATTGTTGTTTATAGACTGATGCGTTAGGCATTTTATCTGATTTGGTCGTATCAGATATAATAGTATACATTGGGTCCCCCTCCCTCGTGAAATCGTAGACTAATACACATCAGTGGCAATATGAAAAGTGCTGTAATGTTATGTGGCGTATGTAGGGTAATTGTATGTAGTAGTAAAACTTGTTTCCGGACATCGAATTAATAAAGGATTATGTACCTGCAGTGTGTGTACATGTACATGATAGTATGCTATGTGGTACATAGTTGGCAAATGCTAATATTCTTAAAATTTATGCTCCATTAAAATTTGGAGTTGTACGGGCGGTTATTTAGAGTTAAACTCTTGCTAAGAAAGTAAGCTACATTGAATTTTGTGGGTGATTGAGTGATAAAGAACAATTTAACAGCGAGGTAGAACCGCATAATGGCTGCTCCGTAATACTAAACGGCACCGGTAGCCCAGTCAGTATGCCTGCAGTTACATGTACAGTTCACAAGGTTTTTCCCTCCTGTTTCAAATGTCGGGACAATGACACACATACCACATACTTTCAGCCACACGAGGAGGCAGCAGTCGATTCAGACCAGGCTAAAAGTTATCTTAAGGTTCCGGTAAGTCTAGTTACACAACTTGCACTTTTAGCTGTGGTGCAGATAGCACAGATGAAGAAAACAAAATGTACATCAGTTTCCCCCCCCCCTCCCCCAGGCGTCAATTTCTAAACTGTTAACATTCTCTCGTGTGAGAAAAAAAAGAACAAAATCAGACAAAGCAACCGAAAGAACACTTTCAAACAAGATGTGATGTTATGTGGAAGCCCAGGCAAGTACGTATGTATATCTAGACCGAAACGTTCAAAAACCTGTGCAGAAAATGTAGAAGCCTTCGGTATATCGAGAATGAAATTAAACGGGGAAAAAGACAGTTGTGTGACCTCACAAGTTTGTAAATATATCAATTCAAGTTTCAACAGCGTGTAGTGTGGATAGTACATGTACTTTACTGTATGTATTGTATGATAGCTTTAAACAAGCTTTCCTTTACACAACCATAAACAGTATACACGTTCATCATACAAAATGTAGTGTAGATAAAAGTACCCCGGTTGGCAAGCCTATCTCTGCACACGAACTCCAGTCAAAGATTGTCTTTATCCTTTTCACCTCTGCAAACCTAGGTTATTAGGTCGAGATCTCAGCTTCTTTCAGTTTTGAATCCTAATAGAGGTTGGAGCAAACCACGCGCTTTCACATTGCTACCATATCTCTTTTTATTCTTTTTTCTAATTTTATTTTAAGTTCGAACAGAAAAAAGAAAAACCTAGATAAAGCCTCAAGGTAAAAAAAAAGAGCTAGACACCCTGTCATCACAGCTCTACCGCGTCTAAACACATACCCCAATCCATCAACACACGCCAGTCCCAACCTTCTTTTTTTTATCTGACGCACGTGTCTTTGCCTCTTTTTCTCCGTTCTCGCAACGACTGGGTTCTTACTTTAACGTACACATTGCAAACACGCACACAAACATATACCGTAGTCTATATTAACACTGTCGGGTTTTAAGTTTGGGAGAGATTTCTATTTTCAAGAGGTAACGCTGAAGGTAAAGCCGAACAACGGATTAGGAAGACTGGAGCTGAACAGACTTGCTACAGCTAACCAACAAGCAAGGCAGCTCCATAAACTCAAGTGTTGAATCTAGGCTAGGCTAGGCTGCCTTGCCAGCGTGTTCATTCCCGCAACTGACACAGAGCCAAGCTTTCACTGTGACGAGAGAGAGAGAAAGATAAAACGTAGAGAAATATTCTGAACTCGGTGGAGAAGGGGTGGTGGCGGGCGCTGATTATTAGCTTAGCCTAGCCTAGGCCATGCCTGGGCCAGGTCGAGGAAAAGCACAAAAACAGTGCGAGATCTCGGCACGTTGCCAAGATGGCAAGGGTAGGCTAGAGTTCATAATCAGCCCGAGAAGTAGGGGTTGGTTATACAAGCGAAAACTAAGCCGACTAGGTTTGCAAGTTAGCCTGTGCCTCAGGCAACAACGCTCTTCCTTGGTCGAGGTTTTACTACTGCGATAACGCAGGCACAGTGCTATGTCGACTGCTAGTGAGGGTAGCCAAACCCGAAAGTCCTAAGCTAGGCGACTCAGTCTATTTTCAGGAACTGATTATTTTAGTTTTCGAAACCATGATTCTCACAATAGGCCTACCGTCAAAGAACGGACGCACATAATTCTGTTTTCAAGGGAATATAATCCAAAGACTATACTTGTCAAATACCTCATTTATTACAACTGAAATGTAACAAAGCCACAGTGAAGCTAAAATATAGGTTGCGCTGTACAATGCGACTCCGTTACGTTTATGATACTGAATCAAGAACTTAGCAGGAGCAGATCTACTGTACCGAAAATAGCGCACCATCGAACAGATATCTTATTCAACAACACGCTGGTGTGTCAAAGCAAACTGAAGAAGCCTAGGTCTAGTCATGCTAGCAGAACGCTTCATCTATTCTATTCTGAATTCTGAGGGCAAAAAGAGGCCACGGATTCCCTCTGCTTCAACGGCTAAAATCTATACAAAATAACCTTACGCTGAGCTAATTCGCCATGCTGGCTGAAAATCGACCCATGGACCTAGCCGGCCATAATGGTTGCCTTTTCCTCACGAGTTGACGGGCAGAGCTATGCTAGCATAGCAAGCTGGCTGGAAGAGAGCTAAATCAGTCTACTCCACAGCATAGCAGCTCGGCTCAACTTTTCTAAGGCAGCCATGTTGAATCTGAAAACAGGAATTACAATGTCGACCGCAGCAGCTAGAGGGCTTCGGGATGCAGGTCGCTTACATTACAATGTCGGGATTTCCAAGAGAATAAAAAGGCGGGATTCAGTGCAGTCTGTCCTTTTTTTCTTCTTCATGAGGAACTAAATAAGTAAATTTTACATTTACTACACAGGATAAGATTACACGAGCCAAGAAACTGGATTTATAAGGCAGTCTACAGCTGTATCAACCAAGGAATAAGCCGCAGCTGTATCAACAAAGGAATTTATAAACCCAGGACTACGTCTAAATATGGAATTACGCGTACTTTCTTGTTCATAAAAAAGAAATGGGAGTACATTGGAAGAGTAAGATCACAAAAGAATACAATGTGGTCCAATGAGCTTTCTCTCTAGACCTATAGGTCGATATAACATGGAATACTTTCAGAGTCAGCCATGAGGACTAGCTACATGTAGGGGCCTACTTATGTGTACAAATGCACACGCATCTACGAACAAATTCGTTCAACGCCACAGCAGAAAAGATAAGTTTACACGGACTCTAAACATGAACTCCTACGACTCTCGGCCAAAATTCTCGTTCATGGTTATCTGATCACACATCGAATGGTCGTGCTTCATCGCTTGTTTAAATCTCGAGGTAGAACTAGTATAACAAATTATAATCAATGATAAATAGGTATGATGTACAAAGTGCTGTAAGTGTAACACACACCGAATAGAATCACGTTTGACACACTTATAATATTACTTTTTAAACCCTGTCCCTTTACACCATCAAACACATTATACATAATATTTCAAGAACGAAGGCATTCGTTTGAACGACAGTTCTTTGAACTTTCGGTATTCTATTCTTAATAATAACTAAAATACAGCATGTTGCGGTATTCTACACATTTAATTAAAGAAAATAAGACAGTGAGGAGAGTTAAATAATTAACCCAATCGTGCTAACTGATTGAATTCAAATTAAACAGCGATGCCAATGATTTTGGGAAAAAAATTAAACACCTGAGAATGAGCCTAGCATTGCATCCTGCATTTAACAAGAAATGGCATAGATCTGTTGTGCAATAAATAATATCTGGATGAAAAAACCTGTAATACGGCATCCATTTTCCGATTTTCTCATCAGGTATCATTATATGAATAAACATCAAAAGGTAAACAAAATTGATTTGAGACAATTTCAACTATGCCAAGGCCTGAAAAACCGGATTCGCCAAGAGGACAAATCAAATCTACAAACAATCGCTTAAAATAACAGATTCCAATTTAACATGAAATATAAAGTCTGATCAAATATTTGTGTCACATACCTCTGCAGAGTCTCGGGCCAACGTCTACTAAGGCTAGGTTTAACAGACACATTGTCAACAAAAGCACTACGCATTTGAGACTTTAACTCAGGGCACTCAAAGAATTTTGCAGAATAAAATTATGACAGTTTGACAATGGGGTCTAAACCGATATGAGTTACAAAGATTTAAATCTGTTAATAGTGTTATGATATCTTTTCCATTAGATATCTATTCTTTTGCTTGGGTTTGGAGGTTTGTTTTTTTTTTTAGCTTTTGTGTCGAATACAGGAATTTTGTTCAAATCTGGTTAGATCTAACTCGCGATATTAAGATTTATTCTAAGGGTCTAATACGTACATGTGGAACTAGCTAGCCAAATGTCAAAATTCATTTACAGATTTATGTACAATTCTCACCAGATTCTTAGGGCACACAATGAGGACTCCAAATAATCTAGGTCGACATCCATGTCCGGAAGTAAAACAAAAACACCACCACATGCGCTCTAGGGGCGAACATCGAAGTTTCCACCCCAAAATTCTCGATGGTACCGTAGCAAATATATACACGCAGTCTTAGACAACTAAACAGCTCGAGATCCCATCACGTAATAATTATATAACTTTTCTCTCTGAGATGGTAAGAAATCCCCATGTCAACAGGCATTCGATTCTAGTTTTCCTCAAACACTGAGTTAACTGCATTTAATGGCTAAAGTCGATGAAGACGAAGCTTGGGATCCATCCCAGGAAACCATCAGAATGAGAAATTTCATTTTCAGACTGTGGTTATACAAACTTGCAGAGCCGAAAAAAAACACTATGCCCCTTGACATTTCTTTTGAACGGTCGATGGTTTCTTTACCTTGGTTTAAAAAAACAACTATGGCAATCGATTTTGTTAAAGAAGACCCCACCCCTACCCTTTTTGAGTGTCACTGTCAGCAAAGTTGAAATCATTACAAATTACGCGTTACATCTTCAAATCGGCAGCGCATGGCAGGAAGCTATTGATTTGGATCTGGTGAAATTACAGAACTTCTGCCGCCATACCGCTAGCTTTTGGGGCGAGAACGCTAGTACAGCATAGTATAACAATCTCAATTTATACCTCACAAGACATCGATACAGTGAGAAAAAGATGCAGCTAGAATAATTTGTAAATCCATAACGCAATTAGGACGCTGGTGTGATAATCTTTAAAAGAAAAACACAGATGTGTCTATGGCAAAAGGTCGCGTGACGTGTCAGGATTTGGGGCTAAATTTCAGCACCCTAACATTATGTCACATAGGATATAATCTCGCTTGAAAATTTTATGAGCTGAATGCAACATTTTGAAAACAAATAATTTTGACAGAACACATTTAGAGCACAAAACCCATTATGCCGAGAGTGATTCTGACACGAAAAAAGTCACACTTTGTAAGTCGAGTGATTCTGACAAGAATTTCAAAAGATGGGAACTTTATATTGACGATACAAGTTTCTTTTTAAAGAGTATCCATAATAGCTTGGTTTAAACATTAATAAATCCACTTCTCTTTTTTGTGAGTTATATTCGAATTAAAAAATTTCTTTTCAAAATTATAATATGATGCTACATTTAGAGCACAAAACCCATTATGCCGAGAGTGATTCTGACAAGAATTTCAAAAGATGGGAACTTTATATTGACGATACAAGTTTCTTTTTAAAGAGTATCCATAATAGCTTGGTTTAAACATTAATCCACTTCTCTTTTTTGTGAGTTATATTCGAATTAAAAATTTTCTTTTCAAAATTATAATATGATGCTGACAAGCGTAAAATATAATGCTTATGTACCAAGAGTTGTCTTTTGTAACGCAAAATGACATTTTGTCACGGCCTCAGATAAAAAATTTTGACAAGCTATTAAAAGTTTGGATGTGATGCCATGGTTTTTGCACAAACAACCCACACTTTCATGTTTTATAATGAGAAGAGGATGGGGTGGAGGATACCAATTGATGAGGCGAGTAGGAAAGTCATGAGGGCTTACTAAAGGTCAGACTTACGCCTTCGAGTTTTTCTACATACAAGTACTTTATGTGGACTTAAAGTGCGTTAAAATACACACGTATACTCTATTACTTGTAAAAGTATTCTGCACAAGGAAGAAAAAGCAATTTTACTTTCATCTTAAATCTAGACGATTAATACCTAAGGTAGCCTAACTGTAGTTTACTAGATTTTACACATCATTTTGCTAAGTGTACCTTTAACATTTTGTGCACNCGCCCCCGTCACACATGATTATGATTAGTACCGTAGTACGCACTGGTAAGGCCTTTAGAAAACAAAACAGAACAAAATATTCTTGGCCATACCAACACAAATTCACACAGGCATATGTATTGTGTGAACTACAAATATGACACTGTAATAAATATTAAAATCGAAATCTTTAGTGCTGAAAGCTCATTTTAAAAGTACAAATTATAAATTGAACGCAGTTAGCAATTTGACGTTTCAAAATAAAGTGTAACCCAGGTAATGTGCAGTCGATGCGTTAGTCGTTTTTTAATATTTCAGCAACATCATGCGCTGACCTACGTGATAAGGATATATATCCCAACTAAAAGAAAAATACATTTATGCACAATGTACGCGTATTTTTAAATGAGTAAAAACACCCTTATGGTGGCTGCTGTTACATACACTTGCAAGTATACTCGCTAATCGTGTCTGGTTTATACGTATGACATGTTTTGCTCGTGACAGTTTGATTGATCAGTGGTCTGTTCGTGTGATCTACAAGCTAGATGGATCACAAGCAAACCCGGCACGACTTAAGTCTCTCATCAAATGGACAAGTCTTCCTACATACATTATAACTAACCAACACACATCGCTTCCTCAACAAAACAAATCTGCTGTAGGTATATCATGCAGTCGAAAGTAGCCCAAGGGGGTAGCACAACAAACCTAATAGTGGCAATCCCACGAGAGTAAATCCAATTGTAAACACGACCGAAAACAAAGGTGAAGCACGTCTTCTATCGACTATTATTAGCGTGTGTTACCCCTAACAATTACCAATCAACACACACATTCAACATGCAATGTTTAAAGATACTTCTACTACTAGCTAGTTCTACTAGTCACATGACAGTTTGACACACATGGCTAAAGTTTACGGCAGTGT
Organism: Elysia marginata; assembly: GCA_019649035.1. Classification (NCBI taxonomy): domain Eukaryota; kingdom Metazoa; phylum Mollusca; class Gastropoda; family Plakobranchidae; genus Elysia; species Elysia marginata. The sequence continues at coordinate 467,458 of BMAT01002452.1, read as the reverse complement.
CATTTTTCCATTTGTAGGACTAACACGAACCTTTGTCTCGGACACAAAGGAAATAGAATAAAAAGGGACGTAGCTTAAAATGGAGTTAGAACTTAGATACTTATCGACAATTTGTAAGTCAAACAGGCACGCCATGGCAACCTCATTGGTATACGTGCTTATATTTAGCAGGTGACCAAATGTTTGCATCTACGTAAAAGAATAGCAAAGCTCAACAATATTTTTTTAAATAAGCAACAAACACACGAATACACAGGAAGACAATCCTAGAATTTACAAATCACAAAGACTTCAAAAACTAAATCGTGTACGTTGTTTGACTTCTTCGAATTAGATCTAGATAATGGATACCAAATTGCCTAAAACGTGCATATTGATTATCAGTCACGATTATAAACAACAAAATAAATTATCGATTATTAATCAAGTTTCACCATGAGAACAATGAGTAAGGTCAAACAGTCTACGATCCGACAATCAGAAATCACAAATATGCACAAAAAATAAGTTGTATTAACTAGTATGGTATTGTGTAAGGTACATGTATACATTAGTCTGGCTCAGTTACGGCTACACTGTGTCATTAGTAAAATTTTTTTAAAAGTCGCAATATTCTAGCCAACCTTCCAAACAACAAATTTTGACTAAACTTTATTCAAGAGCTAATTAATAAATTTGCACTTTAAACTTAGCTCAAAGTTTGCAGTTTAATTGTTATCAATATTTTTACACAACCGCCACTTTGGTAGAGCAATTTAATATTACTATCTTTTTCTCCTCGGTTTGACTTTTAAAAGCTATGACCTTGAATGTTGTCATTATTTGATATATAAGATGATACACCATAACTTTCTTCAATCAAAGACGTGTAATAACATTTGAAATTAAACATTCGAGAAATATTTGCCTTTTTTTTAGACAGGGCCAATGGCTTTCTTTTACAGATTTTACATTTTTAATTCCAACTGTTTCAATGCATAAATTTGCAACATTACCAATCACAAAAAAAAAGAACAGAAACACCGAAAAAGGAACCACTAACAAAAAAGATGTGTGACGGTATGATGAAAGAAGAACATTCCCAAACTCATAAATGATGACTCAGACAAAAGCGTTTTCATAGTGTCTGAAGCTCTCTGGTGCAAAATGTGATGGGTTTGTAACTTTTTGTAAGAGAAAATTATAGCTTACAAGCCTAACTAGGACAATCCAATCCGGATATATTTAAATTAAAACCCTAGAGAACTAAATATAACTACCAGTAAAAGTAGTATCTAAATATTTACACCACCAGTATGTTACCAAAGACTGAAAAATCTGAATCTGAAAATAGCTCCAGTTAATTGATTAAAGAAGTAAATGTATGAATTATCCTGATTTGGATAAAATGTAGTACCTTAAAAAGTTACAGAAACATTCTGAAAATGAAACTCAGGAGTGAATTTACAAAAAGTTTACAGTATGTATGCCCCTTTGCTGCTACTTCATAATGCTGTTTAAATTATTTTAATCCTGATGGTACATCACCGGATTCATCACAAAATCAAAGAATATATATAAAAAAATAAATCTGTGATTCAAACCTTTTCAGTGTTTTAGATTACATGCAACAATACCAATAAGAAATAATATATGCTCCTAAAATTATAAAAAAAAAAATATTGAACATTTTAATCAATATCAGTTTATGTATTTCAAATCTAAGCTAAAACTGAATTGTATGTCAGGTTTTTTTCCAATAGATATCAAAACCCGTTGTTACTAAATTATGGTAGGACCATATAAGCACCCGAAAGATTGAATAAAATCATTACTTTTATTGTGTAACCTTTAAAAATAAGTTTAGAAATAATGAACTACCTTAACAGCCTGCCGGTATAAAAGAATTATTTGTTCCCTTACTACCAATCTAATTATGGATCATGCCATCTCACATTCAAATAATTATAAATAATATCAGGTAAATTATACAAAGTAAAGTTATGCTGTTTTTTTTCCTTGGCATATAAAATGTGAGCCAAAATTTTTTTTCAGTAAAAAAAGTTTACGAAGTGTCGGCTGGCCAGTTTAATCGGCCTTCATACAGGAATTACATTTTTAGAACTAAAACTTTAGGGAAATTATGACACAAAAACTAATATGTCACACTTCTACTATATTACTACTACTTAGTACTAGGGAGAAATTGACATTGAAAACTAAATAGGTGTACATGCCATATTGGTACTACTGCTAAGCCTACTTTTCCATCATGACATAGAATTCACTTTATATGACAAGTCTGGTGGCATTGCTTCATTTAATTTTTTTACTTACTGAGAGAGTATTTCGTAAACTGTTTACTCACAATTCATTTTAATGCTGGATTTCCATACTGGGGTGCCATTATTAATTTGAACCAAAAATTACTCTCCATTAACTTTCATTTTCTAAATAATGTTTTTCATATGAATAAGTAAAACTAATGCATTACATCACATTGCACATGACCCTTTAATTCTAAATATCAGATAGAATTTGCCACTGTAAAATTTAGGCTTTTTAAGTTGGGGTGGCACCCCTGTGTAGAAATCCTTCCTCAGTGGAAGTAGTGGAGCTAGGTTAAAATAGCTGATTTAAAGTACCTGAAGTTTAAGATAGCCTGTGCCTAGCTGATCAAGTGGGTAACTTCATGATAAAAGTTTGTGCAAAACCCATTCTAGAATTAACGCTGTGATATTGTCATAATTGTGGACCAAGCCTCAGAGTTTGAAATGTCGGCAAAGATCATGCAGTTTTTAGTTAGACAAAAAAAAAAGCTTAGAGAGATGATCTACTATTACATGTACTACCTAGCGTAGATTGATCCATGTATAGATTTTTATACACATCTAGAGCTTGCCAATTATAACTTTTTTGTTTATTTTTGCTTTGAATGTTGAATCATGGATGATAATTATATTTACCTCTGATCACTACAAGGGTTCTGAGACTACCCATTCCCTTTTGGTGCAGTATTCATTGTGCATAAAAAGTGGTCTTAGAGCTTTATATGTTAACTGCGTAAGATAATTTTTCCTATCATTCCACAGAAAGAGACTCAATTTGCGGAAAAAAAAATGCAGAATAGATTGATGTTTCCCAAAGTGTAAATAGGTCAGAGCCATTGGAAGGGTTATATATAATTATCCACACTCGGGTACAGGCCTTCCAGAACCACCCTAGCTGAGCAGGTACACAGTAGACCTAAATTTAAAAACTGTTATTAACTTACAAAAAAGGGTCTAGATTTATATCTAAATCTCAGGTGGTAGTTGAGGCAGTGACAAAACGCCATAAATCTGTCGTATGTGATAGAGGACAAAGTATTTTCAGAAATAACACAGAAAGTAACCATAGTACCATAATGATGTGATGTTATTACTTTCTTAAATTGCATCAAAACGCCCTGTTATAAATCTTAAATGAATTGACCAAGAAATATAGAATTAGAAACGGTCACACCCAAAATCTTTTGGTTGTGATGCAGGAGAAAATTTTTGTCCACCATCACAACTGACAGAGATTCTGCTGTTTTTCCTTCATTTCTTTTAAAAGCCATATAGGGTCTTAATAGATACAACTAAATGATGTAGTTTAAAAGGGGTGCAAGGTTAGAGATTTTTTAATCATTAATGACAGTCTTAATTTCTTTGCTATGCCTTATACTTTGTCCATCACAACCGACAGAGTCACGACCTTTTGTCACGGCCTCAGTTACCTAGAGGCCTCAATATAGGTGAAATTTTTGTTCCCACTTACTAATTGCTACTAGATTTATAAATCTATTTAGATCTAGACCTTAACTCTACTGTTGGATCTTCCCTGGAACTAGAACTGAGAACTTGATAGATCTATCTATAGACTGTATGTATTGGTCGATATACCTAGATCTAGATCTAGATCTAGTTATCAGTCGAACACATATAATTATATAGGACTAGTCTAGAGTCAGAACTAGATATCTGGTACCAGATCTAGATTTGGGATCTGATCTATATCCTAATTTAGCTGGGCAGAACAGACAAACTACAATGCTTACCTCTGGAAATGGTCGATAACTGTCTCCTCTGAGCAACTTTCTGGCAAATTTCGCACAATCAAGTATCTTGTTTCACGTACCATTTCTCCGACAAACTACATGGTTTCCATACGCGTTAAATCTCCATGCTTCAAAAAGCTGCTGTAGTGATCCGTAGTGACGCCAACACAAGACAGAAAATGTGTAGCCTCTACGGCTACAAAACCAGGGCGCTTGTATCACAAATAGGCAAATGAAGCCTACCAATACTATTTTTAAGATCAAACTACGCCAATGAAATTTAGATTCTTAACATCCTAAATGAACCTAGATGCATGTAATTTATATCCTAAACCCAGCAGAGGTAAACTAGAATCTAGATCTAGATCTAGATCTAGACCTGCAGGCCTAGACTCTATTGGTGTGGGCCCTATACAAGTAATCTAGCTTGACTCGGTGTGTAGAATCTAGACCTAACAAATGCTTGAATAATATGTAGATCTAGAATAAGGGAATAATATCCAGGCTAGATTAGATTATTATCTATCCGAGTTGATTCTCTGCGAAAAGAAACACAGCTGAGCGAATTATTTCGCCAAACATTTGAACGTGGCCTGGAGCTTTAGGCCTAGCAATAGACTCTAGATTTAGTTCGAGCTCTCTGTCGGCCCATGCCGGAGAGGAAAATCGTTTCAAAACACCTCACAAGTAGAAAGACAGGGAGAGAGAGGGAGTGCTCCCCCTTCTCTTCTACGGTGGTCGGTTGGTCTGCTAGATCGACGTATTCGCCCTGACTGGGAAGTTCGCTGTTATTCAGAAGTTGGGGTGTGTGTGTGTGTATGAGTGTGCGCCATTCTACGCCCAGTGAAGGAAAATAAGGGTGAGAAAGAGGGAGGGTCGGCGCGGAGCGCTAGGGAGTTGGGGGTGGAGGTAGGAGACGTGTGTGTTTGCTTCCCATTTGATGTGCCGCCTGATCTGAATGTGTTTATGTTTGAAAGAGCTGTGAATACCTTGTGAGCCCGCGTGAAACGCACAGAACAAAAATAAAGGGGGTGGGGTGGCATAGGCTTAGTTCAACATTGAATAGGAGTTTGTGGCGGGTGGGGAGCAGAGAAGTGGAGAAATAAACACACACACACACACACAACTCAACATAGACACCGAGGAGAGAGCGAGGGCGGGCTGGTGTTTCGCTAAAGCTACACGGAGTGCCCGTGCGAGAAAAGGCGCAAGTAAAACTGGTTCTAGCATGCCAGTATGTGAACGCCATGGTCTGTTTCTGAGTTGAGTTGCAAACACGCAAGTTAGCCCCAAACATAAATTTGTTGATAAAATTTAATCTTAGTTTTTCCTATTTTATATTTGTGTGCCTTTGTGCTCATGTGTTTATCGTACAAGTTCAACACCTATGTGTGGTTATATTAAAAAATATTTAAATCCTTTGTTCTGGAAAAAAGCTGTCTAGAATCTAGTTTTAGAAGTTTTATGTAATCGAAGCCCACTACCGAAAACTGAACATATCTCACCTCCTATCTTCAACACTAGGGTGTAAAAGGCCGACCCTCTAAGATCACTTATAGGGCCGGCCCTTTACAGTTACACGCTAGTGTTAAACATACGGGATGAGAGGTGTGTTACGTTTGGGTTAACTGGCTTGGGTTTAGACCGTCTCGATTCTAACTCATACAAAAAGTGGGAAGATATGATACAATTTACAAACGACACTTGTTCACAAGTTTATATAATTTACATTTGGGTTAGGTGGCCTCGCATTGAGAACGTCTCCAGATACATGTATGTTTTTTACGGAGTAAAGTTAGAGTAGGCTATGGTTTTGCACGACGTCTAGGTTCAAACAAAAGACTCTACGTTTTATGGGGAGAAAGCAGAGACAAAAAAAGGAAAAGGCGTGAATTAGTCGGGTATGCGTACATTGTATGAGTCGGTAACTTGTGAAATTTATTCAAGCTTATTTTGTTGGGCGTCATGCCAGCTTAGTAAAACATGTTCAATTTCGTAATAATTTGCATTTTTAAGTGATGTGAAAGGCGTTAGCTCAGTTTGGCAAGGAAAGGCGAAATTAATGTACTTTTGGGTCTACGTTTGTTGTGTTTTTTTTTCCTCCTTGAGGTAAAAAAAAGGGGAGGGATGTTGGGGCAAGACTTGATTGATCTCCCAGTGACAAGTTAAGATCAAATGTATTGGGATTAATGTACATAGAGTTGAATTTACAATATAAATATATATTTATCTTAGATTAATTGAATTAGAACAGCCCGTCTATCAAATACTGCAATGTGCATAGATCTAATTCGTCCAGCACATCGCGTTACGGCGCCACCTAACACAAATTCCAATCTAGTTTGCGAATTTTAATCTTTACTCCAAGAACTTGGAAAATGTGCGCATCAGTCAATACTTTGATCTCTTTTATCTCTGACCTTAGATGTTCCTGTTTTAGATCTAACGCTGTGCTTGTATAAGTTGTATATTACAAGCCATGTAATCTCTAATCTAGGTCATGTGTGTTCACTGTTCAATCCCGGTCAACCAATCTTCTTGTTTGCACGATCTAAATGCCGCGGGTAAAGGCTTATCTGACACTGATAACAATACATGTACTATTGATAGTGTTGGTAGGCCACTATAGAGGCTAGGCCCAAGTACCAATACAATGGACCTTTGCCTCCCAAGTGCAATCGGACACGTCGACCAATACTTTTCATTGCAGAATTGAATAATAGCGCGATCAAAAGGTCGGCCTGGAGGCCACAACCATTGGCCACAGCACAGCACACGTTGAAAATGAGTCACGTGTGTTCAGTCAAATTCGCCGCGTTTGCAAGAGAGTGTCTAGGGTATACTACCACAATTTCGACAGTACTGCGTTTGGATTTTTTTTTCTGTGATCGAAGAGACAGAGGCTAACATGACACCTCTG
>BMAT01002452.1:383283-393546 GCA_019649035.1 Elysia marginata | reverse complement strand
GTTGTTGTGTGTTGTTGTTGTTGTTGTGTGTTGTTGTTGTTGGTGTTCTTCTACTTCTTTTGCATATTTGTTTCCATTTGTAAAGGTATTCCATTTGTACAGGTAATTAGTAACAATTTTTTTTTTACTTTTAAACTGTATTAATTCTTCACTAATATCACTAACAAGGGTAGGAAACTTTGTTGAAATCAAAACTGAAGTAAGACCAGTTAAAGGCTTTATCTAAACATTTTCTTAAAAATTCTTGCCACAGGTTTTGAAAATGATACATGTAAATGCATTATTTAACAAGAGAGGTAAAAAGGCTTCTGAGCAGAACTGAAAATTAAACAAGAGAAAAACTAGCAGAGACATTAATGTGAGGTTTTTCAACCTAATAGCAGAGTGTTCTGTAAGTCAACATACCAATACTAATCTTAATTTAAAATATAGTCTCAACTAGATCTAAATTAAATGAGTAAAAGTATTCTAAGAAAAACATCAAGACAAAAAAGCTGTATTTGGAAAAATAATTTAAAAAATGAAAAAAAAACAGAAAAAAAATCCAAAATAGGTTAGAAATGATCAAACAGTTCTTACGGATTTTTTAGGACAATATCTTACTTACTTTCACAACTATTTACATAGGAATAATTTATGGAAACTACATCATGTTCAAAGCTCATGAAAAAAATGGTAATTAAATTTGAAGGAAAAGCATGCAGTCAATGTTAAAAAGTCACAATGCATTGGTCATAATGAGCTACATTTGTGATCAATATCTGTTGTTCATTATCAATGAAACAATGGAGTTATACAAAGTAGGCCTAAGCAATGGCAAATGATTGAAATATTATAAAGGTATGAAATTAGCAGTGGAGAGAAGTAGGCTTTTTAGTGGAAATGCCGGAAAAGTTTTACAATTCTTAAGATTAGGCAGTGGCAGTGAGATGTCCAAAATCTTAAAAAAATAAAAATGCATCCTTGACCCTCCCCCCCCAAAAAAAAAAAAAAATATAAAAAGCAAGATATCATGGCGGTTAAAAAATAAAATTAATTCATACTAGTAAAATGTGTTGATTCATTTGTGTCGATGTTTCAAATAACATCTATAGGCCTACCTAACAGGAAAGCCATCCGAGTGTGAGAGTACGCAACACTGCCTAATCTAAAGAATTGTAAAACTTTGACTAATGTTAAGATTACTCTTGATGGATAAAAAAAACTTTTAACAAGATAAAACCCTTAAAGTCTTTTTGACAAAGCCTATTTAATCCTTAAGAACTTTTAAAAATCTAGAAAAAATATTTATAAAAAATCATTTAAATACCGTATCGGTATAAAAAATATAGAGGCTTTAAAATTATTAAGCCTGTATGGCCTATATCCAGATTCTTTGTGAACTTTATTTGATCATCAATATAGCCTTTTATGAGCAAAATCTTATACTGAATGAAAGTATGAAAAGTTGAAACCAGTAGGCCTTAGTCTCAGTTGGCCTACTGATATAAAATCCACTGCAATCTATTTTCATACTCTATCTTTGTTACCGCAAGAGATGTGTTTACTTTAGACCTGATATTTTACTTGGCATTCTTATTTGCAAAAAGGCATTAAAAATAAATCATAATTACATACTTTCAATACATTTTCTGAGAACTAACAAGAGATAAACATCAACAGCTCTACGGCTGAGAAAAAAAAGTAAAATGATATAAGAGGTTCAGCCAGGGACCTGCCTCTAGACCTATGGCTTTTACATTCGACCTTTTCTAACGAACAGAGCATAAACACATAATTTAGTACCTTGATACAGCGTTTTATAAAAATTGGAGAATCGTTTATCATGCTGAGGCTTATTTTTTAATCGAGTGCCCTGGCGCAAGGTGTACGTTACATAAGTGAAGATTTTTTGTTCCAGCTACTGTTGATTCTATTATAACATACCTTAAGTACGTTATAAAGATCTTAATTAAATGGGCAAAGTAACCCAGAAACATGGAGATAAAAACATTAACTACGCTAATTTTAACCCCCCCCTAAAAACAGCGACATATAAAAATAAATTTATAAAGCACTAGGTCTATGAGAGCTAAACTTTGTGAAGTATTTTTTTAAAAATATGGATGACGATGACAGGCTGGTACGGTAGCCATTGTCGGTTAGGCCTTTCAATACTAGGCTTGACACAAACGCAGCTCAAGGGGGAATTTCTATTCACAGTATCTTAGGTTCTAACTCATTGATAGTTTCTTGTAATTTTATTATTTATTTGTGTTGTCGTCGACCACCAGATCTTTGTTTTAAACACCCAAAGGATTTAAATATCCCAATTCTTATCGGAAAAGAATAGAATGAGAATGAGTAGACCTGCCTATTCGGGGGCCGGTTCATCTAAAAGGGGTGTCTGGTTACACCTCTCGGTTCAGTTTTGCATTTAATCACAATGCGCACCTCATTTGTTAAATTTGAATTGCCACCTTCTTAGAAAGTATATTTATACTATATTCAACAATTATTGAAATACTTGATTACATTAAAAACAAAACCTATACAATCTTGGATGACTACTGTACCTCTTGGAAGAGTTCAAGTTCATCAACTTCGACGAGGCAGGAGAGGAGGTAGGTCTACTTACACTACCACATTTTCTATTTAAATACGTGGATTTGTATCATACTTTTATTCAATAGTTATATTTTGAAGCTGGATTAATTTAAAGTAAGTCGTGAAACTGTGGAGATATTGATTCCCTCTCGCCGTTTGAAGATCTTCGCTATATTATGCACCACAATGACAGCAATACACGTACTAACGTAGTAACCATTGCTAGGGTTAGGTATTAATATTTTCAACAGCTATTGATATCAAGTGTAAGTTTGAGATAATTAGGGTGAGGGAAAATTTAAAAAAATCTGAAATAACTCCTTATGAAGTACGTTTTTTATATTTATTATTTTAAATTCTTATATATAGATCTAGATTTCAAAGCCAAGCCCCAAGCCTAGTCCTTGAGCCTAGTCTTTCATTCAGTTTCATAGTTCTTGTGCGCACAGTATCCGCGCACCTAAAAGGGTAACGTGCAGCCATCCTTCGAATTCTGTGAGATACATGGTAAAAATAATAATTATTTATTGCCATTCAATACGTTTGATTAAGTATCACGCTTTTCGTGATGGTCATGCTCTGAAGAATAAGCATCTTATTTTCTGTGTAGATGACATTGGGTGTGACACAGTTATCAATAGTTTTTCAGTCCTCATGCTTTGCATAATAGTACAAGTGCAAGATAGATTTTTGTCTGGGCCTCTCACTCAGTCTTTGTATGAATACGTATACATGCATGAACGTACTTTTCGGAAATTATTATCCCCAAGCAGCTTACAACTTACTGGCCCCGATCGTCATCATTTTTTAAATGAAATGAGATAGTAATCTAAGTGAAGACTCTTATATTCTGTCTCTCTGTTTTAAAGTAAAGCATTTTAAAAGAATGTAGGCCTACATGTATTTGCTAGAACCAATAGTTCCACCTAGAATTAGAAACTATAAATCTAGGCAATAAAAACTTTCCCTGCAGTCACATTTTGCTTTATACTAATTATAGTCAACCAGCCCAAGAAAATTTAGGCCCTACCCAAAACTTGAATCTTTTGCTGAATGGAACAGTGTTTAAAATGCAGATTTACATCCTATCAGAGCGAGTTGAATTAAATGCTTGATTTTTTTTCTAGATCAAGAGTGTTTACAATCAAGAAAAAGTAAATATTAAAATAATTATAGGCTTAAAGTTGAACCGAGTACCAAAAACAGTAGTTTTCAATTTAAAAAAGAATTTTAAATGTCATGATTAAATTTGTGTTAAGTATATATGGTAACTAACAGTTCTAGATATTTTCGGCTAAATATTTTTTACATGGGTATAATTAAATCTTTATCACTTTTATCAAGCTAGCTCTAAGAGTCTAAATAAAACCGCGATTGGAAAGAAACTTTGAGAAAAGGTTGAAACATAACTTTGCTTGATATACTAGAATATTTCAGATTCTAAACTGTTACCAAAGCAAAGAAGTATGAGTCTATATATCTTTAATACTGGTCATTAGCCTTTTGCGATACCAGTATGAGGACACTATAAATCATACTTAATGTAAATCATTTGACTCTTCGATAGGCCCTCATAAAAGAACCAACATGCTTTTCTATTTCTTATAATTCATCTGAAACGTTCAAAAAGCAGTTGTAGTCATGAATACTAATGATACTTGTTAACAAAATAAAAACTATATAAATAATAATAAAAAAAACTGGTCCACTAAGGCAATTAAACCTGTTTCTTAAGCAATCTTTTATATTAATAGTCGTCAAAAAGATCTTTAGAATAAATCTGAGAGCTTAAAACATTGTGACTTATGGTCATAAACCTGTTATAATTAAGAACATATAGTAAAAATAGAACTATCTCAAGAGCTAATTTGAATTGTTTAAAAACAGTTAGAAGTTTATTGAACTGTGGAATTAGGCATTAGTAAGGAGATATTGTAAAAAAAATTTAACAACATTCAGCAATCTCCTTACAACAAGTAGTCTGATACCGAGTATATGACTGTAAAGATGACAAGTGAATCTTTACTCAAATTGTGACTATTGTCTCAATAACTTTTATTTTTAAAGATTCCTTTTAAACTTATTTGTTGTATTCAATAATTTTTCAGCTAATGCTAAATAAAATTGCAATTAATACATTGCTATACATTGGAAAAATTGAAAGATTTGTGTGTTTGTTTTAAAATTTCTCCCTCTAAGTCTAATGATTTAAAAAACGATAGTTTATATATATAGTTGAAACGGTGTTTAAGACTGGCAGTCTGACTTACATGCTTAGGATAGAATGGTGCTATTTTGTCCAGTTGTTGGGCTTTTCTAATTACCATATTTGATACTTTAATTGAATTTACCAATAAGTCAGCTTGATTTTAGTACTATTTAAGTTGTGTTCATAAATAGGCAATATCGTATCTCGATATATAGGTTTGATGACTGCTTTTACATGGTAGTATCTATCGTTACCCTACGTAGCTCTATTTTGACATGTTGGTTCTATTTTCATCACATCATTGGGGAACTTTGTACCATACATTTAGAAGGAAAAACAGCAATCTAAGTGACATAAAATATAAATAATTTTTTGTATACTTAAACGGAGTCTTTCATCAAACATAGAAAGTTGCAAAATTGACTTGGTTTCATTTCAAAATCCTCACTTGTCTGTTCTTTTCTTTTTTATGCATTTTAAAGTAACCTTAAATATTGTCCTTTGCTTTTTGCTTATTATACCCTTTTTTCCTTTGGGCAAATGGGCCATATGAGGAAACAAATTTGCTGGGTCAAATGGGTCCAAGCAGGAAATTACGTTTTGGAATTACATTTTTGGAATGCTTTCGGACTTCCCATTTATTTTTGATAAATTCGGTTCAACAGAATTTTATCTAACTCCCAATTATAATGTACTATACTGGTACTCAATAATTTAGTGGTTTTGGTCAATGGTTTTGGAAGGCACCTCTTTCTCATAGTGTGATAATCTTACTGTTTTTGTTAGCTAGATTCGACTAAAGCTATCACCCCTATATTTCAAAATGCTTTAAATCCAACTGGAATCCACACTAAATGATTCTGATAGGCTGTAAATGTAACATGAAACGGGGTCGAGTCTACTTCTGACACATACTGTTGAAAGGGGTGGCAGGTTTATTTATTGTTGAACAAAAACAGTTGGTGAAAGTTTTATTGTATGAAATTACCCTCGTAGCAAAAAAGTGCCAGCCCATCCAATCTATTTTATTTTTTGCTTCAATATGATTTATGATTAATAACTAATACTCTTAAAAAAATTATTTTGTTTAATTCAGAAGAAGCAAAATGGAAGAAGCTTCAGAAAGTGATGGACCGCCTAGATTTTCTATGGAAGAGATTAACACTGTAGAACTTCCACCATGCATAGATATACGAGAATCTTTGATACACCGTGGAGAAGCTGGTAAGCTTACTTGATATTATAATTGAGTTATTTATGCTTCATTATTAATTATGCTGAAACCTTATTTATTTATAAGCAGTATTTAATACCAAAAGCCTGTGACAGGGCCCTTGGCTCTTTGACTTGGTAGGAGTAATTTAAAGGCTCGGTTTGTTCTTTAAACTGTCATTGGTGACTCGAGAAGCTCATTAATATTCATAAATGTATGCATAATAATTATGCTTATGCAAACCCTACAATTATTTGAATGTCATTTATAATTTTATTTTTTATTATTATAAATATATCTTGAAATTTGAAGTTTCATTTTTAAAAATGTAAATTAAAAATAAACCATGAATAGCAGCAACCTTTGGGGGAAATTACACAGCTGAAGGGGTTTCTCTATAACTTTTAAGTTTTAGGGCTAGAAAGTTGGTTTTAGTTTTTTAACCTCAGGATAACTTTGTCAGATTTACGATTGGGAAAGTAACTAGATCTATTATTTTTTTACCACTTTCTATAAATGCACGCATCTCCTAAATGCACGCTATTTGAGCCTCCCGAGTGCCGTGCGTTTAACCGGATACTACTGTAATAAAAAAAATGTTGAGGGCAGTGTAAAGCTAGAACATTGATCAGTGTTATAAAAGTTGGTTTGTGTCTCTCAACCAGCGTAAGTGAGTCGGATGTAGGAATTTTTACATAATATTAGAACAACATATATTTTTTTTTGAGTTTTCAAAAGTTGAAAAGGTAAAATGTGAGGGGAATTATAAAAATTTTCTGAGAAGATTTTTAGGACTTCTTTGATTTAGAATTTATATAGAGAAAAAGATGAATAAACCTACTTTTTAAATATGTTTTCTCTGATAAAAATATAACGTTTCTGACATGCGACTCGCACTCAGTCACTGTTTGCAAGACATGTGTCACAGCCAGGGTAAATGAGTCGGAAATTGGAAATTCCTATAAGAGAAAATGCCTTTTAAAAGTCTTTCGTCCCCTCTTTTCTCTCTATTTTAAATAAAAAAAAGTTTTAACATCTTTCCACAAAATTCGGATAATTTCACAAAATTTTCTACGTTTAAAAGCTCAGAAAATTGCATTTCTTAATTAAACAAGCAACGCCTTAGAATGTGAAATATGCGACATCCCATTCATTCACCCTGGTCGCAAGACATGATATGTTCAATGATAATAAAAAAATATAAATTATTAAAGTAATAACTTAAAACAAACCAAACTGTAAAATACCTCCTGCATACACAAGGTTGACTGTCTAGTGAATGAGTAAAAATGTTGCAAAGTTAGCAATTTTAACCAATTGAAAAAGTTGACATATTTACAGTTATCTATGTTTTCATAATCATCAGCGGTTGTGCCATTACTTGGAAGAAGAGGAAGGTATGTTTTGATGTCTATGTGGCATATAATCATTTTAATTGTGACCTGGATTAGTTTTTTATATAACCATTATCTAAGAGCTATAGAGTATTTAATATGATTTTCCTTTTACTCTCCAAAGTACGTTCCAATTACCATTAAATTTTGTTTATCATACATTACAGGTGCGTTTGCCAAAGTGTTCATCCGCAAAGACACACGATTTGGACCATATAAGGGGGAGATTATAAACCCTGGCCAGAAGGATTTCATTGACTACAGATATGCTTGGGAGGTGAGCAAAGAATTTATTTCTCCTAATTTCCATCAGTTTAGTTATATAGTACATAGAATCTAGAAGATGCAAAGATATAATATTAAAATTTCAATTGAACTTTTTTAAATGTGAGACCTTGTTCAACACTCTCATTTCAGTGTGTAATTGGAAGCTTGTCAAAAATGTATAAAATGGTGTAAGTCTATGCTTTGCAAGGGGAAATAAGTCTATAAACTGCTATCAAGACATAGTATTAGCTAATCCAGGACTAGCCCAAAATACAGTTTAAGTGACTTAGGAGTTACTGCTACAATATTTGAAAAGTAATGTATAAAATTTCAGACACTTGTGTTTTGTCTTAACATAATTTAAAATTACAAAAAATATGGACGTCCAATGAGCTACATACTGAGGCTATCAGTTTGCTATAGAGTATCTTCAACACTGTCACTCTTTAGTTCCTGGTGCTGTTCTTCCCTTTTGCCTGGCCTCCTGACCTATTTTATACCTAGGAATAAGGTGTAACATCCCTGTGTACTTAGTAATGGGATCTCAGCAAGTGGAATAACACAGTTACTAATTATACTATCCAGGGAAACTGGACGTTGGCTTGATAGGATAATGCCTCAGTTTGTTGCTTCTGCTAAAACATGGTTAGGAGTTCTTGTTAACAATCTGATTAGTCCAATTATTTGTTACATTTCCATCAAAATATAATCTACATGTACATTATTCAATAATTTAAAGTTAACAAAATGTCCAAGAAACTTACAGGATTTCGTATCATGAAGAAACCAGTTCTGTTTAAACTCTAGAAAATTATGGATATTTAGAATGAATGTAATTTTTTTTCTTTGAACTATTAAAATGACTTTTGCAACTATCAACTTATCAAGTCTTGTTTCAAATGAGAAGCATCTAGAAAAAAATTTAAAAGCAGCATATTCTATCCTAAGTTTGTTCTATGCATATATATATAAAAACCAACTTCTAAAATACCTTTTTAAAAGTATTGTTCTTATTTCCTCCTTTTACTCTACAGATACATGAGAAAAGAAGCCGAGCTTTGAAATATACAATCAGTGCTCTTGATCCTAAGGCTAGTAACTGGATGAGGCATGTGAACAATGCCAGGTTTTATGAGGAGCAAAACATTCTTTCTGTCCAAGATGGCTTCAGCATTTTCTATGTTGTAATGAAGGTAAAGATCTTTCTGAAGTTTTGGATTCTATTGCCCAACGAGTTTATACTGCTTTGTTAAAACAAGTCCTAGTATCTTCTGTCTTTAATGGATGGTGCTCTTTGTCTGAACGTGGCAGCTTAAACTATGAATAAAAAAAAATGTGTTAATATTGCAAAGTAAAGCTCTTGTTTACACAACTGTCTTACCAGTTTTTCTTTACCTAAACAAAAGTATGGAATAAAAGAAAAACAATGCATTATTTTTTACAGGATGTACATGTATGTATAAATTAATAAGGGTGAAAACCCTACAAAATATTCACTACATTTTTGTATTTATACTTATATTCAGGGATGCAATTTTTCCAATTTTTGCAGGAATTCCGATTTTTTAGCAGTAATCTTTAGTCCCAAAAAGCAGGAAATTTGAAAAATAAGGCTAAACTATTAAAGAAAATTGTCCAAACTTGGGATGTTAAGGAAATGAAACACTTTTTTGGATTGTACAGCTGTGAAGAACCTGTTACAAAGTTATGTCTACCCTTTTTAGTTGATCTATCAAAGATTTTATAGGGGGCAGCTGACTCTCCTATCTAAAGAAACAAATAACAGCCTGTCTTTGGGCGTGTTCTTTCTGTTGCTAGTGTGGGTTGATGCAGTAGAAATTATGTTTCTCATTTATTAATAAAAGGAACTATGTATGGTGACTGCTGTTAGCTGTTCTACATAGCCGCAGTTACTTAAAATTTGATTCATGACTACAGCAAAAAAAGGAAACCTGTATAAAAGTTGTTTCATTCAGATTTATAAGTATTGCTTTTGTTACTTCAGAATATTGATGAAGGACAGGAACTGCTGACATGGTTTGATCCAAAATTGTTAAAGCGCACCCAAAGACGTCAAGCAAGAACAGAGAGGCGACCTATAGGGTATACCATTGGTAAGAATTTTAAGTGTCTAGTTATTCTCCATCTCATAAGAAATAATTATCCAACCATATGTGACTTGCATGAATACTCAAATTTCATTGACTTTGACCTTGGGTGTTGAGGACATAAAAAGGCACACTTGTTTATCTCTGTATCCTTTTTTATGTTCTGTGCTTAGAGATGCCACTTTTTAGCAATTCTCCTTTTTCTTCCGTTTATTTATTTATTTTTTTTTTTTGAAAGCCTGAAAAACTGAATGAACTCAACAATTAAAACAAGATTGATCAATTGACACATTTTGAATATGTTTGCTGCGCTAGAAGGTAGCGCCAGGATTTTCAGTTGTTTTTAAAAACTTGAATGGCATCCTTGTGTACCTCGATGCATGTTTTTCCCAATCTATTTCTCTTTATTATTTTGTTTGTTTTTCCCCTACTCTATCCTTCCCATCCTCTGCTGTGTCTCTTTCCTTGTTTTTTTTTTTTTTTTTA
>BMAT01002452.1:367565-378213 GCA_019649035.1 Elysia marginata | reverse complement strand
CCCCCCCCCCCCCCCGAAAATAGATAAGGTCAACCTTGCTTAAAGTAAACACTCGTTTTCGGTCCCAAGGTGTTGACTTTATTTGGATTCCACTGTATTAAAAAAAATTGCCATGTTGAATGAGACATATGATTGCCAGTCTAAAATGTTACTTCTTTTGTTTTAATATACTTAATACAGTTTAAAATTTTAAAAAGCTTGAATATCATATGTTTTAAATTTTTAAGCAGGTTATGCATAAATAATGAAAGAAGGAACAACATGTTAGCTAAAGCCCAGCTCTTTGAAATAATTCAACAAACCTTAATCTTCTGTACAACCATAGAGGAAGTGTAAATAAGAAAGAATTATAGGCTTTAGTAATGTGAGAATTATCTTGAACTAGTACCTAAAGAGTTGTCTAAAATTAAACTGCGGATATAACAAAAGTATTCAATCAGTGGATGTGATTTGTATTAACTACTTTCCAGCACCTCCAGCAAGATCAGTAAGCGAGAACGGGCTCAAAGATTTTTTTCTTTTTATATTTTGATCGTGAAAAGTTGTGAGAAAGATATGGAAGGCACCCATTCATAACAAACGTAAAGTGCTAGAAAAAAAAAATTTTAAAACCATTTGGACATAAGTCTTACATATACTTCTGCCAACTGCTAATTACACATAAATGCTTTTAATTCCGCCTGAAGCTGAGGGGAAATTGCTAAAGTATGATTTTCAGGATCTTTAAAGGTCGTATTTATTGTCTTTGTAACTTACTCTCTCATTTGATGTGTTTGTGCAAACTAGTATAATGAGTATGGTTAACAACACTCAAGGAAATATTAAATACATCTTTTGGGTTTTGAATGATATAAAAGGAGTCATTAAAAAGCATATGATATTGATGGGTGAAAAGTGTAGAGGTGGTTTTTATTAACGGACTTTATAACTGACTTTAAAAAGATTGGTGTCTGTGTTAGTAGGCCTAATTACTGTATACATGAATATGCGTCATGAAAAAAAAGGTTTTTGGTCTTTCTACACGTAATGTTTGACTTAAGACGAAGGAAAATAAAAGTTGATATCTAAATTAATACATACATAGTGAAAGCAAATGAAAAAGAAAGAATCTAAATTTATTGCTATCAAAAATATGTCCTTGGGTTTTGTTATTCTTTTCCAGAAGAGCGGAAGTGCTTTGTTTAACAAAATATATAAGTTTTTTAACAAGTCCAAGTGATTTGGGATATCCAATTGCCGTCACATTTTTTATTTAGTTTTTACTTAGTCCTTGAAATTTAATCATACATTTCATAGTCTTATTTTCTTTTATCTTACAGAGTACAAGTTCCGATGCTGCACTTGTGGGAAAGGCTTTTCTTCAGAAACCTATCTTAAGATGCACGCACGGTTTCATCTGGGTAAAAGTTTTCCTTGCAAGTATGGCTGCAAGGATGTTTACTTTCCCAATGCCGCCACCCTGGTTAAGCATCTTCGAACAGAGCATGCAGGTCTGGACTTAAAAGAATACAAGCGGACCCATAGAATGAGACCATACAGGAGGAAGAAAATCAGTCAGATGTTAGAAGCAGCCCCTTCTCCAAGTGTCTCAATCCCTGCCAATCAAATGCCACAATCAACACTAAGTCAACAAGAAATTAGAAACACGCCAGATGGAATCATAAGTAGGCCTCCACTGCCTGGTCGTATAATTGGCCTTAGTGCACCTGCCTTACCTGAATCCCAGCAGACTTCACCTTACAGTCTGCTTCAGCCTGGTGTTGGCTTCCAAGCCAAGAGAGGCAGGCCAAAGGGCTCAAAGAACACTGTAAAGAACGGCAAGCCAATCATTCCAAGTCCGGTAAATTCTCCCAGCCTGCCTCCCCCTCCGCCTCCCCCTCCTCTCAAGGTGGAGATCCCAGAAGCTACTGCGGCCCGAGAACCTACTGCTGCCCGAAATCTAGACCCAACCAAACGACAGCGGCGTGTAGCAAGATTTGTTTGCAAGCTGTGCCAGCGTAAATTCACCACTCATCTGAAGCTCCTCAGGCACAGGACCCGAAAACATGGCATGGACCAATCTGTGCAGGAGTATCTCCATTTCATGTCCAAAAATCGGGATGGCTATGCCTCAGATCCTGATCAGACAGTGTACTCTCCGCCCGCATCTCCCAAAACTTTCTTCTCTAATGTCTGCCAAAGAGGATATGAAAATTTTACACAATTTATAGATGGTGGGCCTGAATCTCTGAAGTCGCCAATCAAGAAGTACATTAATATAAAAGGGTTTTCTTCCATCTCGGCACCGTTTGATGATTCTCAAGAGCAAAAATTGGAAGTGGAGTGGACAATGTTTAATTTCCCTCCAAGCTTTAAGTACAACTTTGACAGCACCACCTTTTACGACACAGAGAGTGGTGAAAATTTTAAATCCCTCACGGATAAGACTTTGGCTCAAGTGAAGACAAAGATTCAAAATGAAAACGATCGAGATTCCACTCCTGAAGTAGAATATGCCCAAAAGGAGAATGTAAAATTCTTAGACGAAAACCCACTTGTCTTTCCTGTTAAATCTGAGGACACTAAGGTCAAAGAAGGTCACTGCTTGGAAACAAGTTTGACCACTCTACCTGTAGATGATAAAAAAGATGTCGCAGATGAAAACCCCAGTCTTGAAAATCTTCCAAGCCATGATTTTGTCAGCAGTTCAAAAGATGGAACTTCTAGCAAGGATTTGAGAAAGGACTTTGAAGACCCACTGTGTGACATCGGAAGCAAAGAGAGGTGTAAGCAGGTAATTGAAAGCTTAGCAAGACATTTAGCATGTGAAAAGTTACCAACTGGAGAAAGTGATTTAAGTGAATCCCTTAGTCAAGAAGACGAGGGAGTAGAAGGCGAGGTTGACGAGGCTGCCTGTAATCTTCACATAAAGACAGAGTCACTAGATGACGATACTGTAAAAGAAGCAGATAAAGAGATGGTGGTTGAAAACGAGCTGAAAGGCTCATTTGACATTAGTGCTACTCCTAGTGAAGCAGCTCTTGCCGATGGCTCAGAGATTCATCCCAAAGATCTTGGCACAGTTGAGAACTCCTGCTTTGTGAATGGACAAAGTGGGAAATCCAAACACTATACCATAGAGACACCAGATCTGCTTCAAGAGGATGTTCCTTCAAGTGGAACAGACAGTGGTTTGAGCTCCATGTCCTCATGCACTTTGGAAAGTCCTGATGCTATTCAGTCTCACAATAACGGGAATATTAGCGGCATCAGTGATATTTTCACTGCAACCAATACAAGCATAGGCATCAAGCAGTTCTCTCAGTGCACCACACAAATTCGAGATGTAACAGCTAACATGAAGGATGCAAAGTTCCTGGCTAACAATGATTCTAAAATACAGAGTAAACTGCCTTTCTTCAGTGTGTCAGACAAGAGCAAACTGATGAGACGGTTGACCATCCAGGGTATCATCACTGATGATTCCTTCAATGTTGCAGATAGCAAGCTGTCTGCATCACCAACTCAAGCCAGCAGAAGTGATCTGAATGCTCTGGATCTATGTGTACCTGGAGGCCAGTTATCTTCAGACAGACTGGCTCAGATTATGAAATCTGTACCTCTTAAACCGGAAATTGATTCTATAGTGGGTAGTAAAGTTGTCAGGCACCGCAGTATCTCGCTCCCCAGCTTTAAAGAGGGGCATTTCAACCTAAATTCATCTGATACTGGTAAGCACCATGAACACAAGAGGCTTTCATTGTGGGCGGGTCATCTACCACAAAAGGCTCTAGACCATGGTGGTCAGGAGGCTTATAACTATTGTCCCATCGTCAACACCATACAGAAACAGCAAATTATGAGAGAGCTGGAGAACTACAAGAAAGCCAAGGCAAAAAGAGACAAGGGCATTGATAGAAACCATTTCCCTGGCAACAAGTTGTCGTTTGCAGAGAGCATGGGTCTAATGTCACAGGCAGACTTTGAAATGTATCCCAAACAAGTGGAAGTACCTGTGATCAAGCCACCTGAGGTTTGGGCCAATTATGAGAACATCTGGTTTGGAAAGCGTGGCACTATTGTTGTTGTATGCTCCATCTGCCATCGCCATTTCAGTTGTTGGGATCTCTGCCTCAGACACCAACTGAAGAAACACCCACACATAGAACCAAATTTTCTGCAGATGGAGAAGGGTAACTATGTTGATGACATGTACTACTACTACCCCATGAAATATGG
Organism: Elysia marginata; assembly: GCA_019649035.1. Lineage (NCBI taxonomy): Eukaryota > Metazoa > Mollusca > Gastropoda > Plakobranchidae > Elysia > Elysia marginata. The sequence goes on along the minus strand of BMAT01002452.1, from coordinate 373,995 downwards.
CATTCTGGCTCAGACTGAACCTATTCCAAGGAATTTGCCGTTGCCAGAACTGTATGTGTGTACTCGCTGTGGCTTCCCCTTTCGCAACCTAAACAGACTTCATGCTCACATAATAGCATGTGATCCGTACCTAGTTGGAGGGTCAGGGTACAAGCTATCTCAGAACAAAAAGAAGCTTCTTCCTATGATGGACAGAAGACTTAGCCAGCAAAATGTACCTGCAGATCCGGTTAAACCCAAACTGGGTAGGCCCTTCAAACGGCCTCCTATTCAGCCTACCTCATATATCTCTAGCTCAGGGTCCAATGAAAAACTTGCAAATTCCCAGAATTCACCAGCAGACTCGCCTAAACCACCAGAGAAGATGCACTCGCCAGGCTCTGTGTATGATAAACCAATGGGATCGTCTCCTCCTTTCTCCTTCTACCATGGTAGGAAGCGCAAGAACTACGAGCTCCTGTATAATCCTCAAAACCACATGAGGCGCCGAGAGATGTACCAAGTTCTTGACACTCATCAATGTCATGGCTGTAACCTCAAATTCAAGTCAATGTCAATGTTGGAGCGGCACGTCAAAAAGTGCAGTGGGCGAGATCGACTTCAGAATCAGAAGCCTCTGCTCAGCGGAATTATGCCTGATGATGCAACAGTCCGCAAACAGCACACTTGCCGCTACTGCAACAAAAGATTCACATACATCAAAGGTGTGGACTTACATTACAAACGTGTTTGCAGTGTGAGAAAGGTAAGAGAGGAGGAAGGAAAGCTTACCCCGGAGGATCTCGCCCATGAAGAGGAGCTACATCGAATCATTGAGCACTTAAAATGGAGCAAGACTCTCAACAAAGATAGCAGTGACATCATTCAAGGAAATGTCCGTGTTGAGGAAGATGGCAGTCTGACGCGGGTGGTTAAAAAAAGAGGTTTCCCACCAGGGACACGAAAAAGGGTCAAGAAAAGGAAAGTGAAGAACAAGAAATGGACATATATGAAAAACCATAGGCATGCCAATAGATCAGCAGCTGCATCCGCAGGCAACACTGGGGACATTTCTCTTAGGCCTCAAGTAGAACCTTCTACACATCTTTTAAAACTCAATGAGCAAAAAAGTAATCAAGTGCATGGTCAGTTTGGTTTTCAGAAAAAGAGACCTTCTCCAAAGGAAAATTCGCCTTTACCTTCTCCACCAAAAAAGAGTGCTTTGTCAGATGTGGGCCCATCTGCTTTAGTTGTCAGTACTGAGGGATCTAATACTAAACACTCAGAAGCAAGTGGGTCTAGTAGTGGCAGGCGTGGCCGGCCAAGGAAATATCCCATAGGAGACCCCAGGTCCCGGTCACCAAGAGTAACCCGCAGCAATTCAGCTGCTCTTACCACAACGGCAGAACAAAAATTGCCCACTGCATCCTGTGCCTTGAAATCTTCCTCTTCTGAAGCAGACACAGAGATGCCCGCCAAGCCACAGGCAAGGAAGAGAGGGCGTCCAAAGAAATTTGATCCTAGCGACATGGAATCCAGTTACAAGAAAAAGAAAAGGACTGACTTTCAGGACTCCGATGCAAACAAGGGTGACCAGAAAAGCAACAAAGATGGTTTAGACACTTCAAGCAAGCTTGCAACAGAAGAAAATATGCACCGCTCAATGACAAGGAGACAGCAAAGGGCAAAGGTACCAACAGCAGCTGTGAGAGATGACTTTGTATATGAGGAACTTGGTGCAAACAAGAAGCAGACCCCTGGAAGAGGAAGTAAGGGTCGACGAACAAAAGCTCAAAACACAAAGGACACAAGTGTAGCAGATGAGAAACCTCCTTTCTCCGAGTTGGAACTGATGGAAAAAATGAAAGAACTGAAGAAAGCTGCACAATTAGAGTCTGATCGATGCAAGTTGAGAAAAGAGCAAAGAAGAATTAAGGCAAAGAGCCTTCACAGTACTGGAAATAGCGACAAGTCAAGCAAAATTTCTGATAAGACCCAATGTGCTCCGGCCTCCAACTCAACAGAGCTCTTCAAACACCTCATGGAAGACATTCCACTGTCCTCAAAGGCCAAATCTAGCAATCCGCAAAAGGAAAGTCCACATCAAGTCACAGCCTTACCAGAAAAGGTTCCTGAAAACATATCTGGAGAAAACCCCCAGAGCATTAAATCTTCATCTCTGAAAGCAAACGAATCTTCCATGTGCATGCCTGGGCTTGAAAGGAAGAAGTCAAAAGACAGCCCAAAACTTCTTTCAGCACCAAAAGATTTGAAGGGCAAGGCAACAGGAGCATTGTCTCCAAAATCAAAAGTGGTAGATCAAAGGAAAAATCACCAGGACAAGACAGAAAATGCCCTACAGCTAGCCAACAAGGAGCAGCTACAAAAAGTTTCCAGTCTCAATCCAGCCAGTTTGACAGCTTCTATGCAGTTGCCTGAGTGTTCTGTGAAAGTGATGACTCTGTCCCCTAAAGATAGAAATCTGATCAACTGTCAAACTCTGTGTAAAGATACCAGCCAGGTGTTAAGTAAGACAATATCACCCCCCTTTCCGTCACAAACTAATAGCAAAGAGAACTCAGATGCGCCTCTCTTCTCAAAAGTCACAGGTGATGACAGGACATTTGATCTTAACAAGGAGGTCACTGAGGAGAATCAAGACAAGGGTTCACCATACAGAAAGATGGTGCTTGAAAAAGAAGAGAAACAGGCCATGTCACCTTCAGAAATATCAACTAATCTCTCTTTGTACAGCAATGGAGAGGAACTTCTCAAAGTGGCAGATAAAACTTCAATATCTCAATCCAGTTCTGGTGACTCTGATCAAAGCCTTGTCGAGACCCAAAATGTCAGCCATGTTAAGATAGACATTGAGGCAGCTACTAAGACGGGCCACAGTTTAGATGACGGTGCAGCTACTAAGACCGGCCACAGTTTAGATGGCGGTGCAGATACTAAGACCGGTCACAGTTTAGATGGCGGTGCAGAGACTCATCCGCAACAAAAACCTACAGAAGAGGCAAAAGTCCAAGCCTTCCCTCAAGAAACTGTAGCAAAACCCACTAAGCGTACAAAGATTGTGTTTGTGCAAGCTGGTAAACCTCCTCAGATTCTGAGCAGTATGAAATATGATGGCCCCGGGGATCTAGGGGGATCCCCTACTCCTCAGTCTATGATACAAACCTCGTCTTCCCAAACTTATACGGCAGTTTGCAAATCTTCAACAGAAAAACCAAAGACATTGGCGTCGCTTGTTGTGTCTAGAGATACTGGTGTAAAATCACAGACAACAAAGAGGGATGTTCCATTTGCTGGTATGGAGGGCTCTACTGTCACTGCCAAAAAGTCAATTGCTGCTCCAATTAAACTCATTAGAGGGAGTTTAGACCCACAGAAAACACCTTCAGTTGCCCCAATCACTGTTTTCTCTTCACCCAGGAAGATGCCAGTGTCATCAGCAAATACAACTGTAATAGCCACTCAGAGATCAACCATATCTGGTTCAGTGAGTACCCTGACCCCACCGTCAACAGCAAACTTATGTTCGCCCATGGCACTTTTGACAGCAGAAACCAGCAAAGTTAACACTACCAGGAGTATAAAACAGTGTGAGCCTGTGGGGACTAATCAGATGACACATGTTCAGATCAAGGGGGGTTTAGTCACTCAGAAACCACGAGTAGTTCAGACAGCAGCAGGAGCAAGGCCAGTACAGATTGTGTCCAGCCTCAACCCAACTCCTTCTGAGATCTCTGCCTCAAAAGGAATTATCAGTCCAAAGATTATCATAAGGGCAGGAGCTCATTCATCTCCGCTCCATTCAGGTGCCAGTGTCCAATGTAATCCAGCTGTTACTCACACAATAGTGAAAACCTGTGCTAAAGTGATTTCACCCCCAGCAAGAATTGTGTCTCACAGTGCGACAACTGCAGGATCAGTCAGGCCCAGAGGGACAACCCCACAAAGTTTTGCCCGATTCCCAAATACTGGCATGAGACCAGTCCAGACTTCACTTCAGGCCACGTCCTCCACAAAACTTAGGCCTGTAAAATACGCACCAACCCATGGTGCAGCTACTTCCTCCTTGCCAAGAGGGCCAGTGGCTTCAGAAAACCTTCCTGGTAAACCGCAGCCCCAAAACCATGTCATTCGCACTTTGATTCCTTCCAAATCTACACTGCACAGCCCTGCTCAACAACCGCTTTCAGTCAAAGCCTCAGTTCTTTCTACAAATAGGCCAACAACGGCTTCGCTTATTAACAGCAACACTGCCCATGCCACCAAACATTCTTATGATGTGAAAACAGCTTCTGTTGTGGCAAGCCCATCAATGTCTCAGCACAGCCTTGTCGAGTCACAATCTGTTAGTGTTACTGCAGGCACCATTGGTTCCCCGGCAGGGCAAGTATGTCTCGAACCTGAAATTGTCACCAGTAAGTTAGCTGCACCTGAAGTAGCATTACCTGCCTATAATGGTGCCACCACACTGGAAACACAACCAATATTTATTGAGCCGCCATCCAACCCAATCATGATAACACTGGAGGACGGCAGCACAGCCATGCTAGATGCTGAGTCACTTGCCCAGTTGTTGTCCCCAGTGGTGGAGGAGAACATTCCAGTAGCTCCTGAATCTGAGCCAGGCCTGACAACTGTGACGGTGCCAGACCCAGGCAGCGTGATGGTAAACATGGCTGAGATACAACCTGGCCAGGGAGTTCTCCAGACAGGAGAGGTATTGTGGGAAGGTTTTCCAGACTTGTGAGACCACAGAGTTGGGTTTTAAAGACCTTTTTAGTTTAAATTGTTATTTTCAGAAAGGTGCTATCAATACCATTGCATCAGCATAGACTAGAGCTCTATAAAGAGATGCAATAAGCATTCAATTTCATATTTTTTTCCTCTCAATTTACTTATTTTAATTTTTTGTATGAATACAGTTTGTTTTTTGTAACTAAATTTTTGTTTGTGCTTAAGTTTATAATGTCACCAATGTTTAATTTTCTTATTTGAATCTTTTTGTTTGCCCCCCCCCCCCTCTCACCTCACTTGGAAAAAAAAGCCATATGTAAGATGCCTTGCTGTTTTATTTGACCCTTTATAAATAGTTCAGTTTATAAGAGTTAGAAATCATTCTGTTTAATTTAGACTCAATCACCCATACATATTTAGATATACATTATTTAAAAGTCTTTGGTTGTGCTTTGGTATTTAAAATTATTTCCTTCCAAGCTTTTTTTTTTTTTTGAGAAATGAATAGAAATAAAGATTTATAGAGAAAAAATACTTCATTTATAGCAATAAAAGGATGGCTTACTGAAACATATTATATTAATAATCATAGGGTGAGACTAAAGTTTAACCTGTTTTTATTAATATCTTATATTGTTTTTTTAAATCATGAGAAAATTACACAAAATGGAAAACATGCAAATTGCAATAAATGAATGAACCCTAGAAAAGCAAGTGTGATTTTGGCACCTTTGATAAGTCCTTTGTTATATTGTCAAATCCATATAATTAGAACCTGGATAGTTCTAATATTTGCTTTTTTCTGAACTATATTAAGATTACTTATTTTATTCTTCTTATTACTTTTTTTTTTCTTTTTGTAATGTATACTGTAAATATTATTTTGGATCATATTATACTGTAAATATTATTTTGGATCAATTGAAGCTAAATGAACTTTGTTCTAATACATTAGTAATAGGATTTGAATTATCTAAACAACAGTAATAATAACAAATAGGCTACCTGTTGTCACGATTAATTGAAAGTGGCAAAAAAAATCAGTTAGGCCTATGCTAATTAGTAATATAATTATATCTGATTTGTGATACAGTGGAATCCCTGTATAAAGACCTTGTAAAATGTTGCTAAAAACAGGTCTTATATTTAAGGGGTGGGTGTCTTAGTTCAGGTGTTAAATTACTATACCCATAGTGGTCTTCAAAATTAAAGTCCCACGAAAGGTGTGAGCTTTATTGAGGGATTCCACTGTTGTTGAAATTTTCTTTTTTTTTTTAAGATTCTTGTGAGAAAAATAGAAGCAGCATTACTGTGTAGTGAGAAGGAGAAATAAATTCAAGTCTTTATGCACTGTAGTTGGTTCACAGAGCTTCTAGTAGTAGTGTGTATGCCTAGGCATATGAATCTGATACATGTGTGTCCTGGAGCAGATAGTATTAGTTGGAAGATATCAGCAAAAATTAAGCTCTTTTAATTTGAAGACAGAAAATTTCTCCTCCTTTTGAATAAATGTTAAATTTTTTTTGACTGACTGCTTGTAAGCCCACTTTCTGCAAGTGGCTTATTCAATTTTCTGCCTCTATAATTAAGTCAATTTTATTTGCATAAATTGTAGATTACACTCTTAATCATTTTTGAACAATGTATCAAAGCCTACCTCAAATTAAGATGTTTGTTTACTTATGTATATATATATATA